>OVBW01000017.1:5833-149029 GCA_900406355.1 Erysimum pusillum | reverse complement strand
ACATTCATCATCTGTTCATCAACCTCTTTAGTGCTCATCTTTCCACGGAACCACCAGAAGGAGGATGTTCTTCTTCAACATCCATCATTTTAGCTGCAATTCACAACACAATAATAAGAGATACAATTCAAAGTCCTTTTAAAGTTTAAAACAGGACAGATAAACAAAAGATGTCCCTGCATCTGAGATATCAGCCTCAAGTAATGATCCAGAAAACGAACAGCCTCAAATTCTTTACACCTAAATTGTCTCTTGCCTTAAAATAATATTAACATTCACAAGTTCCAATTTAACATCTTAACAAAGAAAAGAGAAGAGAAGTGAACAATAAGAACCTCAAACAGATTGCTGCAATTAGATAAAAAGATGGGTCTTACAAAAAAGCCATGTCAAACTAAAAAAACAGAGCTCGCTTAAAATTATTTCAAGAGACCTATACCAAATCTCAGGTTAATTATAATCTGGATAGAGAATTTGAAGATGCAGTGGTTCAAGTACTTGCAGTCGTTGTATTGCCTAAATTTCAGCTTATAAGCAACAGGGTCGAGAATTTGCAGACTCAGAAGTGGCTTTGGTGGTTCCTGAGACGGACGAGAACAAACAAAATCCAACAAGCAAAGTCAAGCAGACTTAGAAGAACAAGCAAACCATGAACAAGCAAGCATAAAACACGAGCTTAGATGTGGTTAATCACTCTATGTTAAGAATCCGATGCAGCCAAAATTTCATCAATTCTCCAACCATAAAACTGCAACAGTCTTGAGATCAATGTCGACACAAATCAACTTCTTTAATACAATCTTATCAACAGAAGCTGTAACAAGCAACAATGGCCTCGTTGTACTATCATCATCACAGCAATTCTGAAATCCCAATGAATTCAAATTGTCTTATACAATACCAAATACACAATAAGATCACTAAAACCCAAATTAAAACCAATCATCAAACTATTGGGAAAGAGCGATTTGATATCAGATTTTAGATATAGCTTTTCAAAACCCAATAATCAATATGGAAACGATTAACAACAAAAGAAATCAATTGTACCCTAATCTCTCCGATTGACAAAACAAGCCGCAGTGGAGCCGAAACACCGATGACCAGAGCTGATCTCTGCGATTGTCTTCTCGATTTGATGATGGAAGGAGGAGATGATCGAAGAAGAAAGATGGCTCGTGTTTGAGAGAGAGAGAGTGAGACTGGTTTGCTTTGATCGATTTTGAATTGGTTTGGTTTTTGTCCAGCTCATCAACTCATTTTAACCAAACTATTTACAACCCAAACCATTAAAACCATGAACCATTTTGACCAAATGACTCATTTAAGACTCAAATTACTAACTTAATAAGCTAATGGATTGGATTGGTTTGAGTCAAACCACAAATTTTAAACCATTTTGACACCCCTAATCATAATTTATAATAATTTTGGAAAATTATAATTAAAATAGTATCATGAAATAGAATTATAAAAAAAGAAAAGAAAAAAAAGAAAGAGAAGTACCTGAGATGTAGTCAAAGATAATACAGTACTAGTTTGTATGGAAATGTATTAATAAACAATAGCCCATTGGTTGATTTCTGGTGTAAGGAAAAATTAAAACATTGTGCTGGGAAATAAAACCAATTCCCCTTAAAATTCCGAAATTACCCCTCTCTACTGAACCACCGACCAGCATAAACATCGCCACATCATCGCATAGTGTAGGATAGAAATGTCATTTACCATTTAGAAATGTAAACACAGCGTTAGAACTCAGACAGACATTAGAAATGAAATAAGAAAGGGAAGAAACCTTAAAAGGAAGAAAAGGATTATTAGTAAAATATAAATTTGATCTCTGTTGTTTTTCTTCTTTTTCTCGTTGTGCATCTCAGGATTTTTTTTGGGATTCGCTGTTTCGATCGTTTTCTATCTCCTTTGGTTTACAAATTTTCTGTTTTGTTGGGTGGATCTTGGTTGATGGCGAAACTGAGACACTCGCGATTTCAAGCGAGGAAATGGTCGACATTGATGCTTGTTCTGTTTATGCTTTTTATGTTAACTATTGTTCTCTTAATGCTTTTGGCTTTTGGGGTTTTCTCTCTTCCAATCAACAACGATGAATCTTCTCCCATCGATCTCTCTTATTTCCGACGAGCTGCTACTGAGAGGTGACTTTGCATGGATTCTATTCAATCTGCCTATCTGATTTTTATTAGATTTTTTTTTGATTAAATTTGTTTCATTGTTTTTTTTTGTGTGTGTGATGAATTCAGAAGTGAAGGACTTGGGAAGAGAGGAGACCAGTGGACTGAAGTGCTTTCCTGGGAACCCAGAGCTTTCGTGTACCACAATTTCTTGGTTAGTGTTTTAAATTCAACAAATTTGATTCGATTAATTGAATAATTTAGGACTGATTGTGTTGATAATCTTTAATCAAATGTCTTTGTTTAAGCTTTAGTGTCTGTTAATTCCAAATTGATTTATGTTTGAATCTGGAAGATTAATATATTTATTGATTTGAGCAGTCGAAGGAAGAATGTGAATATTTAATCAGTCTTGCAAAACCACATATGGTGAAGTCAACTGTTGTAGATAGCGAAACCGGCAAGAGCAAAGATAGCAGGTTCGCTCTCATGATGCTTCATGTCTGTATTAAGGAGACTTTTTTTCTTTTTCTTAGAGAAAGGGCAAGCATTGTGGATTGTTGTGATGATCTGTGAAATGTTAACACGTTCAGGGTGCGAACAAGCTCAGGGACCTTCCTTAGGAGAGGAAGGGACAAAATCATTAAGACCATTGAGAAAAGAATAGCAGACTACACCTTTATTCCAGCAGGTATCGAGAGACTTTTCAGTTATCTCTTTTAATCATATATGGATGCATTCATCTGTTTTATTTCTACTTAGTGTCAGAATGAGATCATATGAGTTTTCTTCTGTATGATGAAATATGAATGTGTGCAGATCATGGTGAAGGACTTCAAGTTCTTCACTACGAAGAAGGGCAAAAGTATGAACCACACTATGATTACTTTGTTGACGAGTTCAACACTAAGAATGGAGGCCAACGGATGGCTACAATGCTTATGTATCTGTAAGATTTTCTAACTCTTTTTGTTTTTAAGGTTGTCATGTTCTAGTATTTACAACCCTTATTCTACAGGTCTGATGTTGAAGAAGGTGGTGAAACAGTGTTTCCTGCTGCCAATATGAATTTTAGTTCTGTACCGTGGTATAATGAGCTCTCTGAGTGTGGGAAAAAGGGACTTTCTGTAAAGCCGAGAATGGGCGATGCGTTGCTTTTCTGGAGCATGAGGCCTGATGCTACACTAGATCCTACAAGTTTGCATGGTATACTACCTTCAATTTTGAAAATCATTTAATACACTTTGCTACATTTTGATTTGTCCGATACCATTGAGTATTTGGTTGCTAAATTATGTCTTGTTGATTTTAGGTGGATGTCCTGTGATTAGAGGGAACAAGTGGTCATCTACCAAATGGATGCATGTCGGCGAGTACAAAATATAGCGTGTTTAATTGCTGGTAACCGTCCATTCCTCTTAAAATCCTCTCCTAGAGCATATATAAACTACACACACACATGAATGCAAATTATGGATTATATAAGCTTATTATCAATGTGCATATAAGATAATAGTACTGCGTCTTAACTCTTGGTTCTTACAGTATCGTTTTTTATTGGGCAGGACAGTCTACTGTTTCCTTTCATGGTGGATGGAATGCAATGTTGGAACCAGAAATTACAGGGAGTTGATGTTTGTTTTTTCCCTGCGGCTCAGTGCATTCCTTGTTTTGATGGGATTCAAGGTTTATATATCATTAGAGAATACCAAAAGATAGGGAATTTGTTAGACTGAACTAGGATGGCTTAGACTGTTGCTCATTGGTATACCATAAGGGTCTGTGTCTTTGAACAGAAGTTGTGAATTACTTAGTTTTGTCGTGTTCTTTTTTTTTTTGTTTGTGATTAGAACATTATCAGATCAAAGAATGTCATCTTAATATGAAAAGCTGAATTGTTACATTTTATCTAACCCGAGTGACCGACCATTCGTAGTTTGGGTTGTGTCATTGACATTTGTAATGGTTTTCATCAGCAGATAACAATTGTTAGATAACATATAAGAATTCTTCAACAAATTGCACAAACAATGGCACAACAAATATAAAGGTGAAGATTATTACACAATAACAAAAAGAAATGATTCACCAGTTTGGAAGGCTTATAAATAGCTTTTGTACGAAGTTTCCCTACACAAACCTTTATTACAAATGAAAAACAAAAGAAAAAATCCCAAATTCACAATTTTCTGAGCTTTTTTGTTTTTGTTTCAGGCAATCAATCTTGTTTCTCTCTTCTGTGGATATGATTTAAGTTCCAAATAAGATGGAGAATGGAGCAATATAGAGGTAAGGTTTAGCTCGTAGAGTCGCGGCTGTAGAATTGATCAAGTGTCTTGGCGGGAATACGGTGCAGAAGCTCACGTGGGAAGATACGGAGCAGTGTCCATGCCAAGTCAAGCGACTGGAAGATGTTTCTTGTATCGTATGCCCCTTGCATCACAAACTTCCTCTCAAATTTATCCAGAAACTCTAAATACAGCTATAAACACACAACACAAGTAATTTTCGTGAGTAAATGTTGTTGTGTGTATTTTGATATGAACATGAATATGATGAAGTCAAAGAGAGGTAGGTACCAGATCCTCAGACGAAAGAGCTTCTTCTCCAACAACAGCTTTCATGGCTTGAACATCTTTCCCGATAGCATAGTTTGCGTATAGCTGAAAGTAAAGAGAATCTTGTCAATTGGATTTGGATATCAAAATGTGTGCTACTTTAGGGTAGTAAAGTTCTACATAGGTGAGAACCTGGTTAGACACATCAGAATGGTCTTTCCGAGTCATTCCCTCACCAATAGCACTCTGTAGAAGGAACAATTGATTAAGTTAAATAACTCAATAGTATGTTTCAATCCATGTGAATCCTTAAGGGTATGGTGGAATCGTTTGGCTACCTTCATTAATCGAGAAAGTGATGGAAGCACGTTGATGGGTGGATATATCTGTTTTACGGAAGATTCAAGACAAAATCAGAGATCATTGTACATGGATGAGAAAACTTTTTCACTAAAGTTTGATGTATAAGAAGAATCATAAAGAGAGATATGTAAAAGAGTCAAGCTTATTGCACCTGTCTGTTGTGAAGTTGCCTATCAATATATATCTGACCCTCAGTAATGTAACCAGTAAGATCCGGAGTAGGGTGAGTGATGTCTGAGTTGTAATAGCAAGGGATGATAAGATTTTTATGAACTTTGTCCAATAAAAGAATATAATGTGATGAGAAGAGTAATATGATTTTTTACCGTCATTGGGCATAGTCAGGATAGGGATTTGGGTAATGGAACCCTTCCTTCCTTCGATACGCCCTGCACGTTCGTAGATAGTTGCAAGATCTGTATACATATAACCTGGATATCCACGTCTTCCAGGAACTTCTTCTCGAGCAGCAGAAACCTACAGTTCTCGTTTGTTAACTTTTTTTTTCAAAACCTAAATCAAAATTTTGAATCATGGGACATACACAAAGAACAGTGATAGTCCTTACCTCACGAAGAGCATCTGCATAAGAACTCATGTCTGTCAATATAACAAGCACATGCTTCCCACATTCATAAGCCAGATATTCAGCAGTTGTAAGGGCAATTCGAGGTGTGATAATTCTCTCGATGGTTGGGTCATTGGCCTGTTCGAGTGGAATGAAGAATAAGGTCAATCTATCACTGATGTAATATAATAGTACTAAAAAAGGAAATATAAGAAGCATAGAAATCACTACTAGTAATTACCAGGTTCAGGAAAAGGGTAACTCTTTCCATCGATCCATTTTCTTCAAAATCGCGCTTGAAGAACTGAGCCGTCTCCATGTTTACACCCATAGCTGCAAAAACAATTGCAAAATTGTCCTCTCCATGATCCTGGAAAAACACAAGGAAAATAATGAAGGATTTTACATGGCAAACAAATCTACGGGGGAATTGAGAGACTGCTATATTAATCTTCACAGAAGTTGAGTATTATGAAAAGTCAACTGCACCACAGAACATTACCCTTTACATGTACCACGTATCCATATAGGTAGTTAAATCTTTCTACATTAGTTAGACGACACATGTACTTACACTTCAGCATGATACTTGGAAACCAAAAGTACTTAAGTGGTGGTGGTAATGGGGCAAATGATTACCTGCTCAATTAAGTTCTCAGTCTTCTCCAACCGCTTAACAAGACCAGCCTGACGACAAATTTGAGCAGCAATTTCATTATGAGGTAGACCAGCAGCAGAGAAAAGAGGAATCTTCTGTCCACGAGCAATGGAGTTCATGACATCAATGGTAGAAATCCCTGTTTGTATCATCTCTTCAGGGTAGGTTCTTTCACTGGGGTTGATTGAACTTCCTATGAAGATTATATACAAGGAAACAATTACAAACAGACACAAATTTTTGTTCAGAGCACACAATTAAGGCAATCAATGCTCACCAGAAATATCAAGGTAAGCCTCTGGCAAAATAGGAGGGCCATTATCAATTGGCTTCCCAGAGCCGTTAAATATGCGCCCAAGCATGTCCAATGATACAGGCGTTTTCAGTACCTGAAAACACACACCAGTAGCAGAGTAGGTAAAAAAAAAAAGAAGAAGAGAAAAACTGTAAGCAAGCATCCTTATTCCTTGGTTTTTAGAAAACTGCCAATAAAAGTTTTAATTAATCAGCCAAAAGCTTAAAAGAGAAGAAGGCTTTAAAGTAAACACCTCTCCTGTGAATTGCACGGTGGTAAACTTGTTGTCAATTCCAGATGTTCCTTCAAAAACCTGAAACCCTTAGATGAATAAATCATTGAGGAGAGTGACCTCTACAGCAAGTTGATTCAATAAACCAGTGGTATGCAAAATTCAGGTTAAAATGAGATGAACCTGGACAACAGCTTTCTCGCCATCAACCTCCAAGACCTGACCACGTCTGGTTGATCCATCTCCTAAGCGAATATTAACAATCTCCTGGTACTTTGGTCCCTGATATAATATAAGTACAGTTGAACAAATATATAGAGTCAGTGTCCCTGAAAAAGGAAGGAAAAGAAATAAGCTTGTCCTGTTTCTATACCTTCACTTTGTCAAGGATGACCAAAGGTCCCGCAACCCCGGAGACAGTTCTATACTCTACAATTCAAACAAAGATTCTCAAATCACTCTCTCACGAAGACAAAAAACTTAGGTGAAAAGATGACAACCGAAGAATAGAAGTGGATCGAATCCATGATAGGTGAGGTGACTAACCCATTCCGATCTCGAGAGTTCCTTCCTCCATGTCGATGTTACTATTCTCCACCATTGTCACAGATCGAAATCAAATCAAAGCCGCTCCGCAATCCCTGGAAACAAAAAAAAAAAAAGTCACAAGGCGAGGCGGGAACAAAGCGATATCAATCCGATCCAATAAAAACAAGTCGATTCCGTGAAAGTGAGGAAGAAGACGCAATTTTGAACTGTCGAGTAAAGATCTGATGAAGAGAAATCACGTACCTGGAACGAACGAATAAGAGAGAAATGTGATTTGATTGATGAGTTTTGTTGGAACTTTGATGAGATGGGTCTGTGAAAAAACGTGGTTGGAGGATATCTGACATCTCATCATTTTACTAAATGTCTTCAATTATTATTTTCAGACCCAAAAGTTTTTTTTTCTTCTTCTTTTCGATGGAGATATTTCTATTTGTGAGCTTCATAACCTTTTTAAGATTTTTTTGATGCGTGTAATTAAAAGAAAAAACAAAGCGCCCACCGTGGGGCTCGAACCCACGACCACAAGGTTAAGAGCCTTGCGCTCTACCAACTGAGCTAGACGGGCTTACTGTTGGATTGTCCCTTCATATCAAACACATTTGGAAAAATATATCACGTGTCATCTGTGCAAATGCCTAAGAGGGAAACGGGTGAATGTAGATTGTTGGATTGCTCTACCAACTGAGCTAGACGGGCTTACTGTTGGATTGTTTCCAAATTGTTACTATACTAAGGAATTATGTTCCCATGTTGGAGGATTTGGTACTGAATTGTCCAACTATCTCTATGAACTTTTGATTCAATTCACCTTAAGCCATTGTTATTTAATTTTTCCATACATATTATTACCAATGGATATTATATTTGTTGACATTTTGTTAAACCTAGTTAATAAGAAATTATTTTGCCATCTAGATAAGACTGTAAATGTATAATCTTTTGGATTATTTTGCAATCTAAAAATCTGACGAGGAACATACATGGTAACTTTAATTTGCCATCTAGCTAAGACTAAAAATTTGTATAAATGTATAATCCTTTGGATCCCTACTTGGTAACTTTAATTTTCTTGTATTATGGTGAGATTTTCTTGGCTTTTCCTGTGATGAAATTGATTGTTTTTCTTTTTCTGTGTGTCAAGGGAGAATTTGTTGTCTATTTAACAACTTGGGTAGTAAATCATGTAAAAAAACTAAAATAATCACATCAACAAGCGAAGCAGAGCAAGGAGATTCTTACTTTGAGTAATCTCTCATATCATGGATGGTTTACCTTTACATCTCCTAGACGAGATTCTCTTCAAAATGGAACCCAAATCTTTGACGATAATGCGATGTACGAATAAATATTTTCGATCTTATATATCCGACCCGAAATTTGAAAAATACTCTATCTGGGTCAGACCAAGGTTGTTTCACCTTTCGAGCTATGGCGCCACTTACATCTTTTGCCAGCCTTTAGCCTCTTCAAGAGATTCTATGTCACATGGAAATGAAGTAAATCTGTTTAGAGAGCCATGTTACATTTTTGGCTCCTGCTCCGGCCTTCTCCTACTATACATCGGTGGTCTCTTTGTAGTAAATCCTCTCACAAAGAGATTTCGACTTTTGGATCACTCTGGCTCAAAGCTTCTGCCTATAATAGTTGGTGGTGATCGTAATGTTGCTGGTACGGAAAGATCAATGTGCGTCGGTTTCACGATAAAAAGAAATCGAACCACTAAGAGATTCAAGATTGTCTGCATACACGAGATAAAAACGGCGTACGCATTCGAGATCAACGATGGATATTCTTGGAGATTATCTGAAACGACCATCACCACTAGCTCAAAAAGTGATCTCACGGTGCAAATGAAACCTGTTTACTTAGACGACACTCTTCATTGGTTGAGAAACGATGGGAGCATCATAGCGTTCAATCCCGAGACAGAGCAAGCGCGTTTGATTCCTTCCAGATTCCATCAAAAACCAGAAATCAAACTGTTTTTCGCGGTAGACGATGAGATCAATCGCCTGACTTTAATATCGGGGACGAAAGAAGAACTCTCAGTTTACACACTACTCGACGATTCCAAATGGACCCTCGTCAGGCGGATCAAGAACGTATTTATGAAGGAAAGTGAGCTTGTATACTGGAACATTGTAGTGTACGACGGCAAGCGTTTAGTGGTGAGGGAAATGAAGGATAGATTAGATGGTGTGGTTCACGTGTACGACATAGAGGTTAATAGTTGGGGAGTTATAGGGTCAACCACATCTTGGTCCAGTCCCGTCCGAGACTTCTATAAATTTACACCCTCGTTGTTCTCCGTCGAAGAAGATGAGCAGCATAAGGTGATTGTAGCTTCTAATGACCAACGTGTGTCCTATCTAACCGCCATTATGAGACTCATTGATACAATCTAGTAAACAATCTCATGTATAACATTATGAACCAAATATCTGCAAGTATCATGCACTATCTTGAATCCATTCACCGTTCAAAAGCTTTTGATGTGTGATAATAAGTTGTATAAGCAATGGGACAAATTTCTCTGAGCATTCATTTATGCACTACCATCATTCCAATTCCCATTTGTAAGCTTTTGATGAGATTTTTAAACGAAGCTGAAACACTTGTGTAGATAAAAGAATATGAGACATGTATCTATTAGTATCACCAGAAATCTCCACAAGAACAAATTCCGTCTTTAAAATGATGAAACCTATTTGTATCTCTAATGAAAATCTCTCTACTTGCGTAACTTGATATAAATTTAATGACTGCATGGCAGTCGCCGCATATCCTAAGGTTCTTTATGACCTGAAGAGGTGTGCCGTCTGGTGTGTTAAGAAGACCGAAAACTACTGCTAGTTTCTCACTGTGTCCCCATAACATCTGCTCTTGCTCTTGCTCCTCCACATCCTGCAGAGCATAATCTAAATTTGGGCGATAACCTGATTTCCTCATCTCTTTGCTAATCTCATCCATCTTCTCTGTTATTTGATCTATCTGCGGATGCGACTTGTCACCAGCCAGAAGCGTGTACACTTTGTTCTTCACTTGAATCCAGCTGCATCCCGGGTTCTTCTTCAGTCCCAGACTCTCCATCTTGTTTCTAATACTATCTACTTCTGTCCACATGCCTTTAGCGGCATATATATTGGACAAGAGAACGTAAGACCCTGGGTTTTCGGGTTCTAAATGGAAAAGCTTTTCTGCTGCGATTTCAGCTAATTCTACATTGTTTTGAAGCCTGCAAGAATTTAGCAAAGCTCCCCAGACGCAGGAGTCTGGCTCAAAAGGCATCTCTTTTATCAAATCATATGCTTCTTGCAACTTGCCTACACGTCCAAGAAGGTTTACCATGCAAGAATAATGTTCCAACCTTGGTTTAATCCCATATTCCTCTGACATCATGCTGAAATACTTCCATCCTTGATCTGCTAGACCTACTTGGCCACATGCTGATAGTAAACTTGTAAAGCTGATGAAATCGGGCTTTAACCTGGTTCTCACAAGAGATTCAAATATGCTCATGACTTCCTTGGCCTTCCCATGCATCGAATATCCATTCATTAAAGAGTTCCAGCAGACTAAGTTTTTTGTAGGCATCATATTAAAGACAATCTGAGACATGTTGATTCTTCCACATTTGGCATACATGTCGATCATAGCACTCCCTACATGAACATCGTCCAAAAGGTGGACCCTTACTGCAAATCCATGAGTCGATCTCCCATGACCCAAAGCTGCTATATTTCCGCAAGCTGGAAGCATTGAAGGAATTGTTACACGGTTCGGTTTCACCCCCGCAACCTGCATTTCTCTAAACAGTTCCAAGGCTTCGATATCTTTACCGTTCTGTGCACACCCAGCTATGATTGAAGTCCATGACACCACATTAAGCTCCATCTTTTGTTCCTTGAATTGCTCAAACATTTCAAGTGCCTTGTCAACAAGACCATTTCGCGATAGCCCTGTAATGTACGCATTGCAAACCCCGGTCTCCATCATCTCAAATTCATCGAAAAGTTTTATGATCCCATAAACATGACCGGATTTCCCATACATATCAAGCATTGCACTAATGACACATTTGTCCTTAAGCAAACCCTGTTTAATCACATATCCATGAATCTGCCTCCCCATATTCAGCATCTCCGAGTCTCCAACTGAAGGAAGAACACTTGAAGCTGTCACCTGATCAGGACAAAACCCCAAATGGTGCATCTTCTGGAACATAATCACTGCTTCCTTGTGATACCCACTCCGATTAAACCCACTAAGAATACCATTCCAAGACACAATATTCGGCTCAATCCCTGATTTTTCCATCTCAGAGAGGATACGAACTACCTCTTCTAAACAACCCTTTCGCGCATAGCCACAAAGCAAAGCACTGCAAGTGACAACATCTTTCTCAGACATTCTATCGAACACTTTGCGTGCATCACCCATCCTGCCGCACCTCATGTACATATGAAACAGAGATCCCTGAACAAACGCATCCATATCCAACCCCGAAACACACGCTACACAATGAATCTGTTTGCCAGCTTTAAAAGCCGATAATTCAGCACAAACCTTGAACAAATTCGGAAGAACATGGGTATCTGGAATCAACCCATGAGAGAACATCCGAGAAAACACGCCAATCGATTGCGTGAAAAGCTTAGCTTTAGTTAACGCGTATATAAGAGAAGAGAAAGAGTAAACAGTAGGATCCGGAATCGATTGTAAGATGAGATCAGCATCGTTGAAACAACTGTAGTTGGAGTATGAAGCAATGAGTTTAGCAGAGATATACCCATCGTTCTGAGCTCCAGATTTGAGTATACGAGCATGAGCTTGCGTTGTCTTTGATAACGACGAAGACCAAAGAGATGAAGAAGATTCTAAGAATCCAACGATCGATTGAGGAATTTTCTCTATCAATGGAAGAACCTGTTTTGTCATTGCTTAACTAAAATAAAAATTCCCGCTTAACATTCAATCACTTATCAATTCTCCTATGCTACCACGTCACACCAATTAAAAATCAACGGCTGCAGATGAAGTTCTGGGTCTCACTCAGCTTCCGAGCAATCTTGGCCGTTGATTCCACCTTCTACGTGAACTTCGTCTTCGATCAATCCTGGCCGTTGATTCTATCTTCTCCGAGTTTATAATCTCTTTCTCTTGAAAAATCGATCTACAGAGAGAGAGAGAGAGCGATGATGATTCGAATGGCTTTAGTGTTCGTTGTTTTCTTCGTCGGAACGTTCGTACAAGCGCAGCTGATACCTCCGGCGAGGCGTGATGGATTCTTGTATCCACCTGGTCGGAAGATCAACCCGGATACGATACTTATCGAGGCGTATATTGACCCGGTTTGCCCGGACTGCAGAGACGCTTGGGAGCCACTAAAGCTAGCGATTGATCACTATGGATCTCGCGTTGCTCTTTTTCTTCACCTCATTCCTTTACCGTCAGTCTTTGATTCCTCCTAATTTTAATTTCAGTTTTCAATTTCTTAGCTAGGTTGAGAAATTAGCTGTTCAATGTTTGCCCTTTGATTTCCCCTTTTGTCTCTCCTGAATCTATGCATGTGTAGTTAATTCAATTGACAAGTAGTTTGAGAAAGTAGCAGATATTGTTTTTGTTGCCATATCTGTTGTATTGCAAAATGTTTCATTCTTTTGTGTGATGAAGCTTTGCTTTTGGATCTTGCAGCTTCCATGACAATGCATATGTAGCATCTCGGGCCTTACACATCGTTAATTCCTTAAACGCCAGTGCCACGTTCGATTTGCTAGAAGGGATCTTTAAACATCAGGTTCGATTAGTGTATTAAAGGCTAAAACTTTGCTGAATTCGAAAACAGAGAAAGTTTACATGGGGCGGTTCAGTTTCTTGAAATTAACGTTTATCTATGCATTTCATTTCCCTGTGGTTTGATGAAGCCAATGTCTGATGGTTTCATTGAAATTACTTCGACAGGCATTGTTCGACAACTCGCAAACACAACTCATGTCAAGACCTGCAGTTGTGGACAAATTAATCAAGCTCGGAACAGTTACATTGGGAAACTCATATCATTCTCCTCTTAAATCTGGCTTCAGCAACAGAAAATCTGATCTTGCCACTAGGGTTTCCTTCAAGGTGATCTCTTTAGCTTTTCCCCTTCTCAGTTTTACATCTTTCACTAGTCCAGGAATTAAAATGGCTATCCGATTTGATCCTCTGTATTCTAGCTCATATCGTCAAACCACTCTGTATTCATGCTCATATCATTAACTAGGTAACCAAATGGATTAATATGGATCCTTCCTAGACAGTCGATAGTCATTATCTTAGTGTGGAGTAGAAGAATTTCGGTTCCATAGCTTGATTTCTAGTAGTTTGCCTTACCTTCTGTCGGTCTTCTTTTATAGTAAAATACTAAAATTTGTTTGTTCTGTTTGCAGTATAGCGTTTCAAGAGGAGTTTCTGCGACTCCAACCTTCTACGTGAATGGGTTCGTGCTGCCCGGTGCTGGTTCTCCCAAAGATTATCAAGGATGGAGAAATACCATTGACCCTCTGGTTAGACCACAAGAAGTAGACATCCAAGACACCTTCCTTTCATTCCTCACGCAATCATCTTATTAGTTGTAATTTCTATGCTGTGCCAGACTCTCACCTACTATTTGTACTTCTCCATAATGTGTCTATAAAGTAAATAAATTGAAAAATCCAGAAGTATAAATCTCATACTTTTTCATATTGTTTAGATGTTTAACTATCTTAATAAATCTTATATGGATATTGAATAAACAAGTATTTCATCATATGCTATAAAAATCGAATACAACATGTATTTTTGATATTCTGATGCTTAATTAAGGAAGAGAAAAAAAAGAAGACGAAATCCATGGTTATTGACTTATACTCGGTTCGATTTGAACCGGTTTAAAGTAAAAAAAACGAACCGGGAAATCGATTAGGGCAGTTCACTGGTGCATGGGTGTGTGGAAGAGAAGTTGTGCGGCTCTTATATATGAGAGAGGCGCCTTCAACAACCGTCTCTTTAGGCGTATAAAGCAGAAACGATACCAGTTTTACATAAATAGTGCTCTCGTACCTTTTATCCCCTTATCCGAATCTTCTAGGGTTTCGGGAAGATCTTACCAGAACAGTCGCACAAGGTAAGCATTCAAGCAATTACTGTTTCTAATCGTGGATTGGAACCTTGTGAACGGAAAAACCCTAGTTTCCATCGCTGGTTTGCGTTATTGAGAAGGGGCTTTTCTGATTTCGTGTTGCTTTCGGTGTGTATTTGTTCAGATGGATAAGTATCTGAGAGTGGAGAAGCCCAAGGCGGATGCGCCGATTGCTGAGAATGAGATTCGTATCACCAGTACTGGTAGGGCGCGAAACTACATCACCTATGCGATGACTCTTCTTCAGGTATTGTGTGTGAATCTGATAATGTGTGTGGTGTTCAGTTTCTTCTATGGTTTTGAAAAGTTTTGCGACTGTTTTCCTGACAGCAGAATAATAATTGTTATGATGATGAAGATTTGGTATTGGTAATGTTATGAATTGGTGGAGGGAAGAGATTTTGGTAAAATACGGTGTAGCTAATCTAGATATTTAATCGGAAGTTAGAAAGTGCGATTTCAAATACTCGAGTAGCATTTATGTTCTCTAGGAATGGCGTTGTTTTTTTTTTGGAACTGGATGAACTTTTCTTGTCGGATTTAGTAGAAAACTTAAACATGATTTTGCTTTCTGAAAGAGCAAATTATTTATTAACTGTTTTGTTCTTAATTTTGTGGCTGGGCTTATTGTGATTACATCGAATCAATTTATAGTCATCATTTGGTTGTGGTCTTTGCTTTTGATTCTTTCAAGAATTTGTTTTGTTCCTTTTTTTTGTTTTTAATGGAATTTGTTTTGTTTTCTTATAGGACAAAGGATCGAATGAAGTCATTTTCAAGGCTATGGGAAGAGCTATCAACAAGAGTGTGACCATAGTTGAGCTGATTAAGGTATTCTTTGGTTTTGGTTTTGTTCGGTTGCAGAACACAATAAGTGGTGTCTATTGTATCTTAAATTGTCATTGTAATCTTTGATGCAGAGAAGGATTCCTGGTATTCATCAGATCACATCCATTGGATCCACGGACATAACAGATACCTGGGAACCTACAGAGGAAGGCCTTCTTCCGTAAGGGGACACAAGTCTTTTACCATGTTTTATTCCTAATTTTGTTACCTCCACCTCTTATTTACTACCTTACTTTTTTCCCCTGAAGAATTGAGACCACAAGGCATGTGTCAATGATAACCATAACACTTTCGAAGCAGGAGCTGAACACATCGTCAGTTGGGTGAGTTTCTGGAACTTGTTATTCTAATAATGTTGGTCCATTTTCTTATTGGGGATTGGGTTTCATGATAACTACGACTTTGTGTTTCAAAGCGGTTGTCCATGTAGAGAGTTACCTCTTCTCTAATGCTGAAATATCTTATTAAATGACGTTACAGGTACCAGTGTCCGATTCCTATTGAGATGGTGAAGCCATTTGCTGAGGTTGATTATGAAGGACGAGGTATTTACAGTCTCACCTTTACTGAATGTTTTCAAGCTCCTGCCATGCTGTCTTTTATAAGTTTTTTAAATCGCTCTCTATCTCTCTTTTTTAGAGGGATCACCTAGGGGCAGAGGAAGACGAGGCAGAGGAGGAAGAGGAAGGGGAAGAGGCGGCAGAGGTAGGATTGCTTTAGCAATTTTCTTTACAAAGTCTTAGTTTCTCTGTAGCTTTTGCATGTGATTTGTGGATAAAGGTTTGATTGAATTGTGCTGTTTTTTTTTGGATTAACCAGGAAACGGATATACGAACGCTGAGTATGATGATGGAGGAAGGGGAAGAGGTGGCAGAGGTAGGATTTCTTTAGTTTTTTTTAATACAAAATCATAGTTTCACTTTAGCTTTGTTTGCATGTGATTTGTGGATAAGGGTTTGATTGACTTGTGCTGTTTCTTGTTTCTCGGATTTACTAGGAAGTGGATATGTGAACAATGAGTACGATGATGGAGGAAGGGGAAGAGGCGGCAGAGGTAGGATCGCTTTAGCAAATTTTTTTCAATCTTAGTTTCACCTTTGCATGTGATTTTTGGACAAGGTTTTAATTGGATTGTGCTTTTCCTTCTTTCGGATTTAACAGGAAACGGATATGTGAACAATGAGCATGATGATGGGGGTATGGAGCAGGACCGGTCATATGGCAGAGGACGAGGGCGTGGGAGAGGAGGACGTGGTGGTCGTGGAAGAGGAGGTTACAATGGTCCTCAACCTTACTATGAAGCTCAGCAAGATGGAGGAGACTATGGATACAATGCTGCTCCCCCACAGAACCACGGATATGATGGTCCTCCGCCTCAGGGCCGTGGTACGATGATATTTTAAAAACACTATTGTTTGCTCAATAAATAATATTTGACATGAGTTTCTTTCTAACTGTAAAAATGTTGTTGAAACAGGACGTGGGCGTGGGAGGGGAGGTCGTGGAAGAGGAGGAGGCCGTGGTGGATTCAACAGATCAAATGGACCACCGATTCAGGCTGCTGCTTGAGTGAGAGGGTCGTTCAATGGACTTGTTCTTTCTTCATTCTCTATGTTCATCAACACCACCGATTCAGGCTGCTGCTTGAGTGAGAGGGTCGTTCAATGGACTTGTTCTTTCTTCATTCTCTATGTTCATCAACTTGTTGCCGTAGCATAATATCTCGTTCATGTCGCTTTAGGTTATATATGTTCATTTATTTATGGACGTCGTCTTGGGATGTTTCCAGTTTTTGTTTCTTCTATCCAGTTTTGTCTCTGTTTTGGGTGTTGGAATGACAAGTTTATGACATTTATTGACTCTCACCAAACACGAGTGAACTTGCATTATTACTCTCGTTCGTTGTGTTTTGGAAGATTTTACCAAGAAGTAAAACCATATCCGGATCTTATTAATTTTATTTTTTAACAACAGAGAAAAATATAACAATTATTTTCGTATATCCAAATGTCCTTTGAGGCTTTGAGATAATAAAAAAAAAAAAAGAAAGAAATATTAGCTAGCGTGCTGACTGTGTTTTGGGCTATCGGAGGAAGGGATGAATTGAACAAATACGAACTAAGGCCCGTTATAAGATTTAAGAGTTCCAAAAAGTTAATCGCCGTTGCCGGGGATCGAACCCGGGTCACCCGCGTGACAGGCGGGAATACTTACCACTATACTACAACGACCTTGGTTGCTAGGAGGGTATAAACTAATGTAATATATTATTAAACAATCTGTCTTGAACAGAAAGAAAAATACTTGGGAAAGAAAAAGAGTCTTCTTAGCAGCAGCATTCAGTTCATCTTCAAATCTGATCCATCATCGCCACTTTGTCCCCGGCGAATTCCGTTCTGTCAACTTCGTAAGGTCTCTCTCTCTCCTTGTCTCCGTATTCCTCAGTCAGCTAATCTCTAGAACCTTCAATTGATTCCTTGAAAATCCAACCGGCTTAGTTGCACTTCTGCAAAAACCCTAACCTTGTTTTGTCTTTGTGAAGAGTAGCGAGATTTGGGCAAGATGACTCAGGACGTTGAAATGAAAGAGAACCAGACCCCTTCTCAATCGGTCATCTCTTCTACTACTTCCACGATGCAGCGTAAATCTCGATTTGAATGCTTCAATTCGCGATGAGATTTCAAAATTGCTAAGTTTCTTATTGGTTTTTTTTGTTTGGTATTGTTCTTTTTTTCTCCCAGATTTGAAGGAAATTGCAGCACTGATCGATACTGGGTCTTATACGAAGGAGGTCCGTCGTATTGCTCGTGCTGTGCGTCTCACTATAGGGCTTAGGCGTAAACTCACCGGCTCCGTGCTCTCTTCTTTCCTGGATTTCGCTTTGGTTCCAGGATCCGAAGCTCACTCTCGCCTCTCTTCCTTTGTTCCTAAGGTATTTATAGGATTTTACTTCTGTTTCTCAAATCTCAACTTGATTCTTCTTATTTAGGGATTGAAATAGAACTGGCTTAAAGACTGAGATATTCAACTTATTATATGGTTTAGGGTGATGAACATGACATGGAAGTGGATACAGCTTCATCGGCTACACAAGCTGCTCCTTCTAAGCACCTACCTGCAGAGCTCGAGATTTACTGCTACTTCATTGTTCTTCTTTTTCTCATTGATCAGAAAAAGTACAACGAGGTTACTGCTGCTGCATCTTTGTGTTTTTCAGAAGTTACTTTTTGGGTTTAGATTTCATGATTTGCTTTTAATCATCCCTTAGGCCAAAGCTTGTTCTTCAGCAAGCATTGCTCGTCTCAAGAACGTCAACCGAAGGACCATTGATGTGATAGCGTCAAGACTCTACTTTTACTATTCCTTGAGTTACGAGCAAACCGGTGATCTTGCTGAAATTCGTGGGTTAGTGGGTTTGTACTTGGTCTTACACATCATATTGTTTAGGCTTGATAGGTAATAATTTGGTTGAGTTTTTCTACCTGCAGTACTCTTCTTGCGTTGCATCATTCTGCAACGCTACGACATGATGAATTGGGTCAGGTATGTCTATGTTCAGCTCATGCATTCATTACTGTGAAACTTTTACTTCCTTCTTATTCAAAAATATTGTTTTGAATGCAGGAAACACTTCTGAACCTGTTGCTACGTAATTACCTACATTACAACCTGTATGACCAGGCGGAAAAACTAAGATCAAAGGCACCTCGCTTTGAGGCACATTCAAACCAACAGGTAGCTCTTGGTTAATACTTCACTCGGTTCTCTAGATTCTATATTTGTGTGAGATGTCCAATGCTACTTCTGCAATGTTTTCAAACAATTAGTTTTTCCATTTGCGATTGCATTTTCCACTTGCAGTCATATCTACATCTAGGAGGCTCTTGTTTTTTCTATTCTATCACTAATCATTTGTCAAACGTACTTGTGGTGTCTATTTTGCTGTCCTCTTTATACTTCTGACACCACCTCTTGCTATTACTGTCGATCTATCTTGTGTTTTTCTTTGCTCCATTGTTACAGTCTCAAATAATATACTTTACAGTTTTGTAGGTACCTGTTCTACCTCGGGAAAATCCGTACGATTCAGCTCGAGTATACTGATGCGAAAGAGAGCCTCCTTCAGGCTGCTAGGAAAGCCCCTATAGCAGCTTTGGGCTTCAGAATTCAATGTAATAAATGGGCAATTCTGGTTCGTCTGCTGCTGGGTGAGATACCAGAACGGTCAATCTTCACTCAAAAGGGAATGGAGAAGGCCCTCAGACCTTACTTTGAGCTTACCAATGTGAGTCCACCTTCATAATCTTGCTTCTGTGACCTGTTTAAGTTATTATATGAGCGAATAACTAACTGGTATAAGCATGAGTTACTTCACCTCTATTTTTAAACCCATTCCTAATTTCACTTCTTGGCCTATACCCTCTTCTGTTATAACCTCTATGTGGCCTCTTGCGACACAGTTTATTGCTGTTATTGTTCTCTGCTATTTCGAATTATAAAGATCATGAATTTCTGGCTGTTTATTTAGAGATATAAAGATCATGAATTTTTGATGCAACAAGATACTGATTCTGATCTGAGGCTTACTATTAAAACTCTGTTTTGATTTTGCAGGCGGTTAGGATTGGAGACTTGGAGCTATTTAGGACAGTCCAGGAGAAGTTCTTGGACACATTTGCTCAAGACAGAACGCACAATCTCATCGTGAGACTCCGCCATAATGTCATCAGGACTGGACTGCGCAACATAAGCATCTCATACTCGAGAATCTCCCTATCCGATGTCGCCAAAAAGCTGAGGCTCAACTCTGAAAACCCTGTGGCTGATGCGGAAAGCATTGTGGCGAAAGCCATACGTGACGGAGCGATAGATGCGACCATCGATCACAAAAACGGGTGCATGGTCTCCAAAGAAACAGGGGACATCTACTCGACTAATGAGCCACAAACTGCGTTCAACTCAAGAATCGCTTTCTGCCTCAACATGCATAATGAAGCAGTCAGAGCACTGAGGTTTCCTCCCAACACTCACAAGGAGAAAGAGAGCGATGAGAAGAGGAGAGAGAGGAAGCAACAAGAAGAAGAGCTTGCGAAGCATATGGCTGAGGAAGACGATGATGATTTTTAGATAAAGATAATCTCTTTCTGGAAGAGTTTACTCTCAATCTGTCCCTTGTTTTCTGTTCACAAGTTTACTTTGTACTCTGCTCATCGTTCTTATGTGTTTAATTGAGGTGTTTTATCCTCCGTAACCTTTTTTACTACTTTGGTTTCACTTTAGGAAAAGAGATTTTATATTGTTGGTTTCAGAAGATTGGAATCTTTTCAACTTCGTTTAATGGTGTTCGGGAGATTTCCGCATTATGAGAATTGATGACTTTTTAGCTAGCTGTATTAGGCGGCTCATTATCAGAACATTGGCATGTGAAATGTTATCATCTCCAGGCGACACATAACATTTTAATCCCCATTTATATTTTACCATTAAATGATAGATGAGCACTCATAAATATCTAGATAATGGAAAACAAGACATGTGTATGACGACCATTAAATAGTTGATTCATTAGTCTATTCCTGCCAAACTAGGTATCATTTTCTTGAATAAAACAATCTCATGTTATGCTTCTCTTTAATTATTGCTATACAGTATGTTGTTTGATTCATTAATTTCTTACTAATGACAAAAATCAGTAAATATAATGCCCCCAGTTTGTTGATAGCTACAACTGCCAACTATCTAAACCATACCATCAATGTCATTGTCATACTCATACTATAACTGTAAATTTGTAATACCTTAAGATATTCTTACACTCTAATCAAATCTTAATAAGCTCCCCAAGTCCATAATCTTGTTGACTCCATATTTTTTCTTAGCACTGGGGAAGTTATAGAGTAGTGTATAGATTTTGGATTTTTGTTTCCTAAATTGTATAACAAGTGATAAGTTGACGAGAAGTGTGTAAGGCGACAAACGTCGTCGTGACGGTGGTCTTCCTCAACTTAGATTGGAAATCAAGTTTTGATGGACAATTAACACAACAAATACTAATAATAAAATCGAGTTGGCGTGTTGCTAATAATGTAGGAGAAGAGAGCATGTGAGTCTGTGACCGATGAACCTGCACAGACCAACCTGCACATGATTGTATCACAAACAAAAAACTCTCCTTTGTCTTTCTTTCTTCTTATTTTATTCATTTTAAGGAATCCACCGCGTTACACAGTATATATAACAAACCATTTACACCATGAATCTGATTATTCTCTTAGTTTTGATGTTATTTTAACGATATTAATCTAAAATAATGGATATAATATATAATTAGGATACAATTGTGACCATGCTGATTAAAAATTTGCAAATTTACAATAACTTATATGTAGTTTAAAGCAATATTAGTGTAACCAAGATAAATTGTGTATGAGCATTTTGGGGAATATAAACCCATCTGCAGCATATTACAAACAGAGTGTGCAGATCTACTGTCTGTTTTGGACTTATATTGTTACTTACAAATATACACATGTAAGAGATTTGGCCAAAAAAAGAAAAAAAATAAAGAAATAAAGATACACACAGGCTAGATAAAGATAAGATCACATGTAAGGTTTTGTTGCTGCTACTACTACATAGTTTACACTCGCTTCCAACCTTTATTTAAACAACTCTCTCTCCATCACTCGATCATCATCATTAGTATCATATTAATCTCTTCCTTCTTTGAAAAACTATAATCATGTCAAAGTCTCTAGCTGGACTGGCGGTTTTGGCCGCTCTTTTTATTGCGGTTGATGCGTTTAAGCCTTCTGGTTTAACCAACGGTCACGCTACATTCTATGGAGGAAGTGACGCTTCTGGAACAATGGGTAATTTTAAAATTTTAATTTCATACGTTTTTCGACTCTAAAGGATTTGGTTAATCGATTATTATTTATGTTTTTGATGAAATAAGAAATTAATTATTTTCTTGTTTTTCAGGTGGAGCTTGTGGGTACGGAGACCTTTACTCGGCGGGGTACGGGACAATGACGGCGGCGTTAAGCACGGCTCTGTTCAACGACGGAGCTTCTTGCGGAGAATGCTATAGGATAACGTGTGATTATGCGGCGGACTCACGGTGGTGCAAGAAAGGAGCGTCCGTGGTCATTACAGCCACTAACTTTTGCCCACCAAACTTTGCCTTGCCCAACAACAACGGTGGATGGTGCAATCCTCCGCTCAAACATTTTGACATGGCACAACCCGCTTGGGAAAAGATTGGAATATACCGTGGCGGAATTGTTCCCGTCGTTTTCCAAAGGTTAGATTTTTCAAAAAAAAAAACCCCAGAAAAAACAAATTTTATAACATCATCCTCATAAAACATAGATCATCCGTATATTGAATATCATCCTCTGTTTTTGTGTGTTTGGTCTGGGAAAAACAGAGTGAGCTGTTACAAGAAAGGAGGAGTGAGATTCAGAATAAACGGAAGAGACTACTTCGAGCTAGTCAACATTCAAAACGTAGGAGGAGCAGGTTCGATTAGATCTGTATCCATCAAAGGATCGAAGACAGGTTGGTTAGCTATGTCTCGTAATTGGGGAGCTAATTGGCAATCGAACGCTTATCTCGACGGCCAATCTCTGTCTTTCTCCATTACCACTACCGATGGTGCTACAAGAATCTTCCTCAACGTTATTCCTTCTTCTTGGTCTTTTGGACAGATTTATTCTTCCAACATTCAGTTTTAAGTTCTTTGTTTTCTTTTCTTCTGTCTGAAAAATTATTGGCAGTGGTCGCGCTCTGAGTCTGTTTCTTTTCTCCCTGAGCGACCCGCCCTCTTTGTTTTTTTCTTCTTCTTCTGGTTTGATGGGTCTGTTAATACAAAAGACCCAATTTTATTTGAGGAAATATGATTATATAAAAGTGAATTGTATTTGAATGTTTCAAACTCGAAAAGATTCAGTAGCAAAAAGAGTTTAACATATTTTTACATGGTTATAAGTTTATATGAAGAATGATTGAGTTAATGAAAAGGAATTTATCAATACAATTCTAACAAATATTGGCCTTTACCTTTTTTATAAGAGTTTGAAGAAAAGCTAAAAATGTATATTGCTTTGGAAAACCAAATTAATAAATACCTTGTGTTATTGACTTATTGTTTACTTGTTTTAAATTGATGTTAGTCTTTGTAATATAATCCGACAATTTATTTAAAATCTGATATTATCTTGAAATACAAGTAAATGGGCTTTAAATTTTTTTAATACCCAAGTTATTTACAAGTTCTTTTTAATTTTTTAATTTTTTAATTTTTTTTTTAACCTACATATTCATATCAAGATATGACCAAGTATATTCATATGGATTTAGTAGTCAAATTAATGGGTGAGCATTTGGTTATTCAGTTCTTATGAAAACTTGTGACCCATTTGAGATCCATTTCCTTGTGAGATTTTAGTTTTGTTTGGTTCAATTATAAGTGATGTTAACATACGTTGTTTTCAACCTTTTCAGAAATAATTTGATGAATCTAATTTCAGGCAACTGGGAAGGGTATATAGCGATAATTATGCCAAGACTCAGTAAATTGGATCAAGATCAAAAGAGTCACTTCTTATGGATGAAAAATACAAGAAAAAGAACAGAAATCATAATTATGATAATAGTTTACTTCCATTCCATGGCCTCAGTTTCACTTGAATCATAAAGAAAACTTTGAAAAATATTCTTACAGTTTTATTATTATATAATAAGCAATTCATAAACCCTACAAAAGTATTTATTATGATGAACCAAAAGAATCAAAGAATCAATGACTTTTTCCTGTGATTTGCGCTAGAACTAGTCTTCTTGATCTGTTAATAGTGTGGAAACAGAGGTAGAGATGTTCTTCAAGCTCTTGCATCTGATCTGCAAATTTTTCTTCATGTCCATTAAACTCCCTCAATGCTTCCTTTAACACTTCAATCTTCCTACTCTTTGCGCACATTGCAGCTACGGTTTTTCTATGCTCTATCTCATCGTATAATCTCCCGGTGAGTCTACTCAACGTATCCAAATCGTTGATCAATATGAACATTCCTTTAGCTGCAATGTCGATTTGTGTCCCAAGCTTCTCTAGGTTTGTATCTTTCTTGCTCTTATGTATGCTTCTTTTTGTTTTCTTCTTCCTCAATAGTACCAAAGAACATAAACCGAGCAAAGCAGGAGCTGCAAGAACGCCGACTATGCTGTGAATAGCTATGATCAGCAATGTGATGACAATCGCGCTATGAGAAATCACTAGGCTACAACCTCCTAGCTTCTTGCAAAATTTAAAGAACCTAATTTTTCTTCTGATTCTTCTCCTTTTCAATGTCAATCTCGCCAGCAAATCCGAGTTTGCATCGTGAGCTATACGAAACTGAGCTTCATTGATGATACACCACAAAGGGTTTTTCAGGGCGGCGAATCTCGAAAGCTCTTGAATTATCAAAGCGTAGAGCTTTTCGGGGCTACATTCCGAGGTTTTAGCACCGTTACAAACCCTTTTCCCAATCGTGATAACCCTTTTGATCTTGTTGTGATTAATCTTGATTTGTTGGATGCATTGAAGGAGAGACTCACACACGTCACAAGCTTCTGAGCTAAAGTCGAAAAATTTAACGAGAAGATTATCAAAATCAGTCGAGTCTTGGATCAGAGCGTCGAGAGTTTCTTGAGGAGGGTCGAGCAAGTAATCGGTGAAGTGTGAATGGAAACTAAAATCTGAGGATAAAGGGGAAGAAGAAGAAGAGAGCTTGCTACAGGATGTTATGCCTAATTGATCTTCTGCTTTTGTCCGAATCTCTAAGTAGGAGTTTGTTCTGAAAGCTTCCTTGTACTCTTCATTAACACTTAGCTTCGACGTCAAGCTACGACAACATTCCTTCTCGGACTTTCCTGCTTCGTTGACAAAAACCAATTTAGTAGAGTTTTTTTTTAAGAATGTTTTTCTCTAAAATGAAGAAAATCATCTCTGGTCGCACAACAAATATATAAATTTCAGAAGTTAAAACATTTCAACATTATTATAAAAAGATTCAAGAACCAAACTAATTAAAAGAAGAAGAGAAGCAAATCATTCAAATTTCTGAAACTTTCTTGAGGAAAAAAGTAGAGAAAATAATAAATTAATTAACCTTTTCTTGCAGAGGAAGACGTTAATCGAGAACCAAGAAAATTCTTCATTTTCATCATCTTCGATGGAACTCAAAGACAGAGGTGATTCAGGTGAATGATAGACAAGCTTCTTGTGGTTTCTTTATATACATTCGTCTTTTTGTATGTCGGCTAGCTTGTGATATGATATTTTGTAAATTAAATTAGAAATATATCTATAAACGTATAAATAGGAATGATTGGTTAGACAAAGATAGAGAGAGAGAGAAGAAACAAGGGAGAAGGAAGAGAAGATTGAGAAGCGACAGCTAGAGAGATGGTGGACGTTAGCACCGCTCAATAGATTTTGCTTTGTGAACGATGGCTTTCAGCGCAAGTTACAGGGAATGACACGTTGTGTTTGGACACGTGTTGTGCTCTTGGGGTGGAGATGACTTGCTAGTTTGGAGAAGAAGTTTCCTTTTACCGTTTTACCTTCGTTAATTGTTTCTCTTTTTTTTTGTTTCAATTGATTAATGAGATTCGTTTAAGGAAAATTAAAATCAAATCATATTTGTATTTAAAAAATAATTCGTTATGAGAAATTAGCATGGAGTTCCTCGTACGTTTCCCCAAAACGAGTAACTGCCACGTAGACGTCTCTCATTTCAGTATTATCTGATTTGGAAATCTTATTAGATTGTTTCTATTTCTTACTATTTCAGTATTAACTGGGTCAATGTATCCGACAACAAGCGTCACCTCTTATAAAACTGCATGTATTTTTAAACGTTTTGATTTGAATTTCGCTGAATTTTTCACTAGGATGTTATAGTTAATTGATTATTAAGTACTTCACTTCACTAATTCAATTATAATGGCATATCAGGTTATAACAAGCAGGTGTTTTAGGTAGGTCTAATTTTTTTTTACTTGATTATTTATCGTCGAATTGGTGTAATATTTTTTTTTCAACATTNCGGACGACGCAGGCCGAACGAAGACGGTGATCCAGGATCCGTTTGCCGTCTCCGCCACTGTGGAATCGTTGCTGAGAAGGAGGAAGATACCGAGCTTTAGACGTCGTCAGAAAGAACTCCGGTCGGCCATGAGAGAAGAAAAACAGCAGGGAGTAGAGGACAGAGCCTTCGACAGTGGCTTAGCTCCGCCGGATCGAAACCTACCTCCCCCATCGGCAGCTACCCGGCGAAACCTCCAGGATCTCCAGATCTGAACTCTAGCCGTCTTCCTCACGCACAGCTCACCGGGATCTTCTTCTTCCACTCCACAACGCCACACCTCTGGGAGACCCCGTCGGCGTCGCTGGGAAGCTTCTTCTCGCAACAAAGCCCGTGATTTATTGTTTCGTTGATTTCCGGAGGGATGAACGGGTCACGGATGAAGCTCCTTGGACCGGCGGCTCCTCTCCAACGCCGGAATCGCCGAGGGAAGCCTTCTCGCGGTGCAAGTGATTGTGATCAGAAGGAGAAAAAGAGGAGAGAGGAGAGAGCCGCGAGTAGATCACACGCGCTTCTCCTCTGTCTGTTGACTTGGGTTGGTGTTATTAGTTTGTATTGTTAATTCTTCATAATGGTATTGACTGAGTCATAGTAATGTAGATATGATTATATGATGATTGAAGAATATTATGCAGACTTGTGACGGTGCTGTAGTAAGATGAAATGGTTTGATAATGTGTTATATCCTTTACTATATTACGATATTATTATACATAAATTTGCTAAGTATTTAAATATATAATTCCTTGACGATGTTCATAGATCTTCACCACACGTCTGCCTCACCGTATTACATAAACTTTATTTCACATCATTCTATGTATGATTGATGAAATTCGAATGAAAGTCTACGATGCGATTATATAACGCAATAGTCGTAATCATAACAAAATCCGATGTCGTCCAGCGGTTAGGATATCTGGCTTTCACCCAGGAGACCCGGGTTCGATTCCCGGCATCGGAGCTTTTTGTTTTTGAATTGTGTATTTATTTGGGCTTTAAAAGACTATTTATATTTTATATCTCTTACTACTAGCCCAACTTCATTGTTCTCGAAAATTTTTAATCCGACCCAAGGAGTTAAGTGAAACCGATAAAGTTTAACTCGGAAATACTGGTTTAGATTTGGTTTGTCATTGATCAAGTCATACTTGATACTTTATTTTAAGTTGAAAATTTTTGCAAGACTAGTAGTCTCTTTCAGCTTTCTCTAGAGTTTGTGTTCTGTTGGCTTTACCCAAGCCGATCAAAGACTTTTTAATAAGACAAATAACGGGTCAAATCGAAACATGAGTTTGCAAAGTTCCTTAAAACCCTGTTTACATAAACCATTTTTGTTTTGAGTTTTAACTAAATATGGTTTCTAAACTCACCAAGATACAAAGAAAACCCAAACAAGAAAGCAACGGAACTTTTTTACTTTTGATGGAAACTTATTTGGGATTCTAGAGACTATCAGTCGGCCGGACTCATTTTAGAGACTCATTTTCTCTATTTTTCCTATTTCTTAAATTAGATAATAGAAATCAAGATCATGCGATGGTGTATATATTTGACTCATATTGATAATACATACTTTCCCAAAGTAGCACGAGCACGGGTGCACTCCACTCTGAGCCACTAAAGTGGTCGGCAACAAAATTCCAATTTAAAATCATATTTTTGTAGGTTGCTAAATATATATAATTTGGTATGATCTCGACTACACATTTGTTTAACTACAAGTCTACAAGCACGCGATGGGTTACGAAGATTCCATAAGAGTGGAGTGTAATTGTCATTTCTGGCTAATGCACTCTGCAGGCCGCACCACCCTCTCCTTTTATTGGCTACTCAACCAATCCTTTGCGAGTTTTTCTATGGACCCAATTTTGTTTTTGATTAAACATTTTAAGGTAGCTAATTGTTATAAAAATGGGTTTTCCCATTAATTTTTAACTCATATCATACTACCATCACATGTTAGGATTATATGAATACATATATAACTATATTGAATAGTTAGTGGACACTCTTCACTATCAAATAAATGGCTTATCTTGATTTGAATTTTGATACGAAGTAATCATGTTGTTCAAAGTCTTTGCAACCTCGGAAAGAAGGAAAGAAGGAAAAAACATGTGGAATTGTGATGTAATGACTCAAACAGAAGTTAGTGGTCCGATCACCACCTATTCTATCTCCACTTTTTGCCCAAATTCAGAAACCCACCAATTCTTCAAAGTGGGATAAGCAACTCAAGCATTAATGATTCTTTTGCTCTATCTTTAGTTTCCAACGATCTCTCACCCATTATAAATACCCTTGTCTTAAGTTACATGGTCATTAAATAAGTCCTTAAGTGACTAGAAAACTACAAAAACATGAAAGGCCTAACCTTCTGCACACCCTTTTTATTATTTCTATATCTCTTATGCATCTTGTTTACGACACAAACCGAAGCTGGATCGAGAAATGGTGATGGGGTTTACATTGTCTACATGGGATCAGCTTCCTCTGCTGCAAACGCTAATAGAGCTCAGATACTTATAAACACCATGTTTAAGAGGTTATACACTGTTTACATATATGTAGTGCAAAACATACATTTGTTATTTACACAGAGTTTTGTTTTGTGGATTCTGAGACCTTTCATTGTATGTTGTTCTAGGAGAGCAAACGATCTCGTCCACACATATAAGCATGGCTTCACGGGTTTCGCAGCTCATTTGTCAGCAGAAGAGGCCAAGGTCATAGCCAAAAAACCGGGAGTGATTTCGGTTTTTCCTGATCCAAACTTCCAGCTTCACACAACTCATTCATGGGACTTTCTCAAGTATCAAACATCAGTAAAGATCGATTCAGGTCCACCTTCACCAGCTTCAGATGGATCATATGATAGCATTGTCGGCATTCTGGACACAGGTAAGGCCTTTCACTCATTGGATCCATTATACTCTTTCCTGTTTTTCCTGTCTTTAAGAAACAAAAAGAAATAAATATGAGTTTGACACAATGAAAACAAAAAAACCAAACAGGGATATGGCCAGAATCAGAGAGCTTCAATGACAAAGACATGGGTCCAATTCCGTCTCGGTGGAAAGGTACATGCATGGAAGCAAAGGACTTCAAGTCTACTAACTGTAACAAGTAACAGTTTTCACAACCTTCAAAAAATAAGCAGAATATTACCAATTTGTCTTTTGAAGACTAAACATTCCTATTTTTATGCAGAAAGATCATTGGAGCAAGATACTACAAAAATCCTGATGATGATTCAGAATACTATACGACAAGGGATGTGATCGGTCACGGTTCTCATGTTTCCTCCACCATAGCTGGATCAGCTGTGGAGAATGCATCCTACTATGGTGTAGCTTCCGGGACTGCAAAGGGAGGTTCACCAAATGCTAGGATCGCTATGTACAAAGTATGCAATCCCGGGGGATGCACTGGCTCCTCTATCTTAGCTGGTTTCGATGATGCAATCGCGGATGGAGTTGATGTTCTATCTCTGTCCCTTGGAGCTCCAGCATACGCTCGCATCGACCTGAACACTGATCCTATCGCCATTGGAGCGTTTCACGCTGTGGAGCAAGGAATCTTGGTGATCTGCTCTGCGGGTAATGATGGGCCTGATGGCGGTACAGTTACCAATACTGCACCTTGGATAATGACCGTAGCTGCCAACACCATTGATAGAGACTTGGAGTCTAATGTTGTGCTAGGCGGCAATAAAGTCATCAAGGTAAGATGATACTATTATAAACTTAATATACCAAAACACTGAATTTTCAGGTTTTCTAATAAGAACCTTGATTGATTTTCAGGGTGAAGGTATACACTTTGCAAATATCAGTAAATCTCCAGTGTATCCTCTGATTCATGGCAAGTCTGCTAAGAACGCTGATACATCAGAAGGAGAAGCCAGGTAAAAAAAAAACATAACATATGTTAATTCTTATAGAGAATTAGTAACAAATGATAAAGAAACTAACCTTTCTCTGTTTTCATTAAACACCGGCTTTTCAGGGCCTGTGACTATGGTTCTCTAGATCAAGAGAAGGTAAAAGGGAAGATTGTGTTATGTGAGAACGTTGGTGGATCATATTATGCATCATCCGCTAGGGATGAGGTGAAGAGCAAGGGGGGTATTGGTTGCATCTTTGTAGATGACAGAACAAGAGCAGTTGCTAGCGCTTATGGCAGTTTTCCTACGACAGTAATTGACTCAAAGGAAGCAGCTGAGATCTTTTCTTATCTCAACTCAACCAAGTATTTAAGAAGCAAATCTTTCAATCTCAAAGTTCTATGAACTGTAATAGTTAGTAAAGAGCTAATGAATGAAACCTTTTGCCTTGTGTTGCAGAGATCCTGTTGCAACAATTCTTCCAACTGCAACAGTTGAGAAGTTCACACCAGCGCCTGCTATTGCATATTTCTCCTCCAGAGGACCTTCAAGCCTCACAAGAAACATGCTCAAAGTAATCCAAAAACTTGTGGCCTTCTTTAGTATTTACCTGATTAGGAGCATCTACTTACCTCTATTTACAGCCTGACATTACAGCACCAGGAGTTGCGATACTCGCTGCATGGACTGGAAACGACTCAAGCATTTCACTACAAGGCAAGCCAGCTTCACAGTATAACGTCATATCTGGAACTTCCATGGCAGCTCCTCACGTTTCAGCTGTTGCATCTCTGATCAAATCACAGCATCCCACATGGGGTCCATCTGCAATCAAATCAGCGATTATGACAACAGGTTTGGTTCCATTCATTGAATGTTTTGTGACTATGGCATGCAAATTTGGATGTTCTTTAACATATCATTATTTCACCTTCACATTCGCAGCGACTCAAACAAACAACGACAAAGGTCTTATAACAACAGAAACCGGTGCAGCAGCCACGCCTTATGACTCTGGAGCAGGAGAACTAAGCTCAACAGCATCAATGCAACCAGGACTAGTCTACGAGACGACAGAACTTGACTACTTGAACTTTCTCTGTTACTATGGATACAACGTAACCACAATAAAGGTCATGTCAAAAGCACTTCCAGAGAATTTCACTTGCCCTGCAGATTCCAACTTAGACTTAATCTCAACCATCAATTACCCGTCAATTGGAATCTCTGGATTCAAAGGAAATGGGAGCAAGACAGTAACAAGGACAGTGACCAATGTTGGTGGAGACGGTGTGGCTGTTTACACAGTCAGTGTGGAAACTCCACCAGGTTTAAATATTCAAGTGAAGCCAGAAAAACTCCAATTTACAAAAGATGGTGAGAAGTTGACATACCAAGTGATAGTCTCTGCAGCTGCTTCACTTAAGCAAGATGTATTTGGGGCTCTTACTTGGTCTAATGCCAAGTACAAGGTCAGAAGCCCAATTGTAATTAGTAGCGAGAGTAGCCACACAAACTGAGTAACGGTAAAGTTCAGTATGAACATGGAATAATAAAACTTTTCTGATTAATGAAGTGATGAAAGCTCAAGTGGATCAAACTAGTAACAACTAAGCAGGCAACTGTCCCAAAATCGGTTTTGTGAACATTTAAAACCAATAATAGAAATTTTCTGCATTAACTACAGCATACTATAAAGCAGAACATCAACATATCTTTTCATCAATATATTTAGCTGTACCAATATGTAGTAAGTTACAATTACCAGCCTTGTAATAAACATGCAGAAAAAATCTCCTTGAAGTTAGGCAATCTTGCTTTCACACAAAGGGCATGCATGACTGTGTCAAAATACTTTCCCCCTCACCCCCTTGAAATAGGCAGGCCTTAAAAGCTAACCTAACACTTCTGATATTATAAATGTTTGTGATAGAGACTATTAAGAAATAATCATAGAACTTTTACGTGGAAAGATAAGGCGAGAGTTATAAGCAAACTGGAAGCATTCTTGTCCTGTTTCTTGAAGTTCAGCGATGATGAGATGCCTCGCTGTCACCGTCATCTTCTTGGTGTTTCTCTTTCTGTCTGTGATCCAAAACTGTGAGTCTGAAACAAGTAAGTCAGGAGATTATATCATATACATGGGAGCAGCGTCCTCAGATGGCTCAACAGACAATGACCATGTTGAGCTTCTCAGCTCAATGTTAAAGCGGTGATAACTAAGTTCAGAACTCTTTGATTTTCTAACCATGATTCATGATATGCAAATATTTAGACAATATGTTACTTGCACCAGGAGCGGCAAAACCCCCATGCACAGATACAAACATGGATTCTCTGGATTCGCAGCCCATTTATCAGAAGACGAAGCCCGCCTCATAGCCAAGCAACCAGGAGTAGTATCTGTCTTTCCTGATCAGATGTTACAGCTCCACACAACTCGTTCATGGGATTTCTTGGTGCAAGAAAGTTATCAAAGAGATACTTCACTGAAATGAACTATCAAGAAGAATTTGATGTGCATGTAGAAGACACCATTATCGGCTTCATTGATTCAGGTGAACAGCATGGAGCAACACAATATTTATATGCGCTTTTTGTCTACTTGCAGTAAAACAAATACTAACTGCACAATATTCTGATGGAGAAAAAAGGAATCTGGCCCGAGGCGCAGAGCTTTAGCGACAGACACATAGGTCCAGTCCCAGCAAAATGGAAGGGAACTTGCATGAGAGGGAGGAAAACACGACCTGGTTCTTTCCGTTGCAATAGGTAAGCAGAGCCTGAGGAAAGTAGAACACTTGTAAAGATGCCATATGTGTTTGAATTTACCACCTTGGACTTACTATAAATGTTACCTAAACAGGAAACTAATAGGAGCAAGGTATTACAATTCGTCATTTTTCTTAGACCCTGATTATGAGACACCACGAGACTTTTTGGGGCACGGGACACATGTGGCATCAATAGCAGCAGGGCAGATAATCTCTGATGCATCCTACTATGGTCTGGCAAGTGGAATCATGAGAGGAGGTTCACCAAATTCAAGAATAGCCATGTACAGAGCGTGCTCACTCCTGGGCTGTCGTGGCTCCAGCATACTAGCTGCATTTGACGATGCCATCGCAGATGGAGTTGATATTATATCGATATCAATGGGCTTAGGGCCAGAAAATTTACTTGAAGATCCACTTTCCATCGGGTCATTTCACGCCGTGGAAAGAGGGATCACTGTCGTTTGCTCTGCAGGAAATTCTGGCCCATCGAGTCAAAGCATAATGAATGCTGCTCCATGGATGATCACGGTTGCTGCCAGCACTATTGACCGTGGCTTTGAGTCCAACATTCTTCTGGGAGGAGATAAAAGCAGATTAATCGAGGTGAAAAAACACAAGAAAAGCCAAAAAGCAGACAAATCTTCATTCATTTAGCATCATATTACAACAAAAAAAATATTTTGCAGGGGTTTGGAATAAATATTGCCAATATCGACAAAACCTAGGCTTACCCACTTATACACGCACGATCAGCCAAGAAAACTTATGCTAATGAGGATGCTGCTAGGTAACAGTTCCCTCTTAACATTGTAGACTAACTTTGCTATACCTATACTAACAAGACAACACAACTGCAACCTTCCAGGAACTGTGCACCTGATACAATGAACAAAACCATCGTTACGGGAAAGATTGTTGTGTGCGACAATGATCTTGGTGACCAGGTAATCGAGTGGAAAAGCGCAGAGGTTAAGAGACTTGGAGGTACTGGTATGGTGCTTATCGACGACGAGTCGATGGATCTGTCTTTTATTGATCCCTCGTTTCTAGTGACAATAATAAAACCTGAGGACGGGATTAGAATCATGTCCTACATATATTCAACAAGGTAAAAATAAGATGTCTCATTTCACAAGATATTGATTTCGAAAAAGAAAACTAATATATCATAATCACATTGTAGAGAACCAATTGCAACCATCATGCCTACAAGATCACGAACAGGACATGTGTTAGCACCATCCATACCATCCTTCTCATCAAGAGGTCCTTACTTGCTTACCAGAAGCATCCTAAAGGTATAAGCCCTTGGATACACACTATAAATATGATTTCCACAGAGAATTTACAGAAACTTCTAGAAGAAAATAACTCCATGAGAAACCTGTTACAGCCTGATATTGCAGCGCCTGGAGTCAACATACTGGCCTCGTGGTTAATCGGTGACAGAAATGCAGCACCAGAAGGCAAGCCACCGCCACTCTTCAATATTGAATCAGGGACTTCAATGTCATGTCCCCATGTCTCCGGAATTGCTGCTCGTCTCAAATCGAGCTACCCTTTCTGGAGTCCTGCAGCAATCAGATCTGCCATCATGACAACAGGTGAGAAATAAAAAACAAGCAAATACATGTTATAGATAACATATTGATCGGCCACAGTTAACCCAAGTCTTCCACTCTGTATCTGCAGCCGTGCAAATGACCAACACAGGATCCCATATTACTACAGAAAGAGGTGACAAGGCCACACCTTATGACTTCGGTGCTGGGCAGGTTACTATATTTGGACCTTCGTCTCCTGGACTGGTCTATGAAACCAATCACATGGACTATCTGAACTTTCTCTGCTACCTTAGCTTTACTTCTAATCAGATCAGAAAGATTTCAAAGCGAATGTCACAAGGATTTGCTTGTCCTGAACAACGCAGCAGGGGAGACATATCTAATATCAACTACCCATCAATCTCCATATCGGACTTCAATGGAAAAGAAAGCAGAAGTGTACGCAGAACAGTGACAAATGTAGCATCACGCCTCATTGGAGATGAAGATACTGTCTACACTGTGAGCATCGATGCACCGGAAGGGTTACTAGTCAGAGTAATACCAAGAAGGCTACATTTCAAGAAGAAAGGAGATAAACTTAGCTACTATGTGATCTTTTCATCCACTACATCCACACTTACAATAGAAGATGCTTTTGGATCAATCACATGGTCAAACGGAATGTACAACGTGAGAAGTCCATTTGCTGTAACCAGCAAAGGTGATGATAGCAAAGATCAATGATTTTGTAAAGAGAACACATCATGCCTGTCTTTGATAAAAATCAAAGTCACCATTGGAGGATAAATCATAAGGATAAAGAGGAATAAGATAAGAAAGACCAACACATTACTCTTAAATATTTTTCATTAAAACCAAAAGAACTTGTTAGTAGAACGAAGCATTAAGGTTTTTCTTCTTAAGTTCTAAAGACAAACGACAACTGCAACCCAAAAGAGAAGAACAAAAGAAAAAGCCAATCCGAAAACTAGAAAGCTAAACACATCTAAGAAAAGACTAGAGATTTAAGTCCTAGACAGCGATCCAAATCACTCGAAAGCCCATTTATTCTCATTGCGAACCTCCTCTTCTTCCTCAGGTGTGTAATCGTTCTTGATGTTGAAGTGAGTTCGCATCTCCTCTGGAGTTTTGCCTTTCATCATATCAGCCACAGCCTTGCACGTAAGGTCAAGAAGTCCAGAGATGTTCAGATAGTTAGCAGCCTGAAAGATCAACACACACAGAGATTACTCAAATCAACATACTTATAACACTGAAATCATAACTTAAAAAACCCTAGCAAAGTCCGTACATCAGACCTAATTTCCCAATTCGAAACCCTAATTCAAAGAAAATCAAAAAAAACGATTGAGAAAACTACTAACCAGGATCATATCGAAGAGTGTAGGCTGATCGACTTTGACGAAATCTTTGTCCCAAGCCGTGAGTTCATCGTTTTCGGTGGAACCTAAGAAATCCTTGTCGATTCCGTTAGCCTCAGCGGCGGCCTCAACGTGCTTCTTGCAATACTCAATAACCTTGGCAAGGGTGGCTCCGGTGACATTGGGAAGCGGAATCCCGTTACCGGCGCAGTCATCTTCGATCATGTGTTTGATCGTCAGAGACTCGACTGCCACCGCTTCATCGATCTCGAAGGATTCACCGTCGGAGCTTGTGAGGATGATCTTCTTCGACGCCATTGCTGCAAGTAGGAAGATGGAAAAAGCTGGTTGGGATTCGAAAAAGCCCTTTCAAGAGAATAGACGCGGCGTTTGATGAATTGTCTCAAGGTTTGGGGAATAGGTGCCCTATTTATACATCTAATCAAAGACCCCAATTCTTTATTCTAATTGAAGTCCTTTTTTTTGCTTTCGAGTAAATCACTAAATCTCATCTTTTTACTTTTTTTTTCTTAATGTAAAATCAAATATTTACCTTTTTAAAAAATGTAAAATCAAATATTTACTTTTCCAAAATCTTAGCCTTAGCTGTATTCCATATCCGAATATGATGGTAAAAGAAGATTTCCGTATCTGAAATTCAGGAAATTGTACACATCTCGAACTAGAAAAGAAAAAAATCAATGTTTTTATTGGAGAAAATACAACACTATCTTTTTATATAAAACTGGACACTCTAGTCTTTTTTCCAGTGTTTTGATACCCGGCCCGGACCGCCCGGTCCGCCCGGTTTAACCGCGACCCGGACGTTCTCCCGGCTCGGGTTTAGTGTAAGAATCCGGTAGTCATAAAACCGGCAAAACCCAGAAAAACCCGCCATCCACCCGTGACCCGGTGACCCGGTGAACCGGTTCAACCGATGGGTCAATAAAATTCTTTTGATTTTAGGAATAAAATATAGAACTTTAATGAATTTCAATTGTTTTTAGAATTTTTTCAACTCTTCGTCTTTTCTTAAACGACCACCCTCTAGTCTTTTTTCAACTCTTGCGCATGAAATCAGTAAATTATTAGTGATTACTTACAATTTTAAATTTTTAATGTTTTCTTTTCTTTTTTTTTTCATTTATATTTGGATTTAAACTTTTTTATTGTTTTATTATTGTTGTTAGACTTCATATTTTTTTAAACATAATATGATTATTTTTATTTTTATAATTATACCTATACATATTATATCTATAAAATATAAATATACTAAAATAAAAAGTTGGTTGACCCGCGGTCGAACCCGGTTGACCCGATGACCCGGTGACCCAGAAGGTAAACCGGTTCAGTGTCTGGGTCGGGTATCAAAACATTGCTTTTTTCCTACACAAAGCACGTACATAATCTTTTTAGTTTGGTAAACTAATAAGAACCGAAATTGCAAATAAAAATATCATTAATGTTTGATTAGTTTATGGTAATTAACATGAACCAATTCCCTATTTTCAACCAAAAAGAAGTATTTAACATGAACCAAAACTAAACAATAGAGCCTAACAAGTGGCTCATCGTCTAAAACCGGTACTAATTAACCGACATCAAACTAAGGTTCATGGTTCGTATGTCTCTAAATGTAAGAAAATAATAACTAAGCGAGGTTGCTTTGGATGGTATTGAGGATCTTAGGTAGAATAGTTTTATAGGCTTTTTCAGAAGGATGGGCAAAGTCCCAGAACACGTGACCACCCGAATTTAAACATGGAACCGGAGTCATCACCGAGCAACAACATGGTCTGGCCGTTGTAAACCCTGAAAATTTATTAAAAATTTTATAAATTAGTAGTACCTTTGTNTTTTTTATCTAAAAAAAAAAAAAAAAAAAAAAAAAGATATTCAAAGTTAGCGTGTGTTCATCAAATTTTTACCATATTGGCTAGGATTATCGATGACCTCAAGAAGTGAGCTATACATATCGATGTAGACGAATTTGCCATCGGGAAGCCTTTGTTTGTATTGATTGACCAAGTTCGCTACTTTTTCATTATATACTCTAGCACCATAGTTTACATGCGGAAGGCATATCAAATTTCCGCCAAGTTGTCTCGCCCCGGGCAAACACCCTAACGGCAACGTTCCAAGAACTGCGAATTTTCTAGCTCCCAAATCATATAGACTCTGTTATCACATAAAAAAATCATTATCGCTAGCAAAATAATACTCTTATGAGATATCCAAAAAGTATTATAAATATATTTGTTTTACATACGTTCATGAACGTGGTTTTCCAACCGATGAGCATGTCAGTGTATGCTTGGACAGTGTATCTCGTCATCCTAGCCGGAGTTGAAAAATAGGTGATGCCAAGATCGTTATTACCAGCAGAAATTAGAATCACAGCATTGGCTATTATCTCCTTGACTTGAGCTGGATCTCCAACTTGTTCGTTTAATTTTTCTATGTATTTTTGGAAGTCGTTCACCTGATCTTGTACCCATATAACGCCCTATAAAAGTATAAAGTGACCCATATAGTAAATGAGTCAACATATACATATCTTATCGAAAGTAATAATTACCACGTGGTTTACCTGTATAGATGCAGTGAACTTGTCTAATCCTGAACCACCAGACGCAAAGCAAACACCGGTAGACAGTTCACTACTTTTAAGAAATGGGCTACGGAAAGCAGGTAAAAGATCCTTTATCCCTAGACCAGAGGCTACATACATGACATTTTCATTTTAGAATTTTGTTTGGACTATTTGACAATTTTCATTACTCGTTAGAGAAAATGTAAAGAAAAAAAATGGTGTGGGTCATATAAAGAATAATGACAATTAATACCAACTAAATCCGATAAGACTCTTCCGTTCCCGAATCTTCCGGTAGGAATATGATGAGGAAAATCGCGTCCATATGGCAAAAAGTTGCTTCTCGACACTGTCATGAGAAAATTGTTGTTGCCAGTATCCAGAATAGAATCTCCAAATGCAAGAACCGCTGGGAATCTCCCATTTTGTGTAGCATGAGCACAATAAATCCAAAAAGAAAATACTACTACTAGAGCTTTGATGGTTGTATTTTCCATCTCAAAGAGATTCTTAAGTTTTTTTTTTTTTTTTTATTAGCTGCAAGTTTTTATTTCTTTAATTTTATAAAATTTTACTCTATCAGCTTACATAGATTTTTATACACTGGTGAAGGCCTGGTTGAGAGAGTTCATGGAGTCCCTTAAATGATGGTATGAAACTTGCTTATTTTTGTGGTTAAAGAACACTCCTCACTTCTATCATTAGACCGGTTATATATATTTAGAGCCAGTCCAGCAAATCAAGTCTTACCATTCATTTTTATTCAATTATTAGACTAATTTACCCCCACAAGATATGTGCAGATTTAATCATATAACTTGGTTATATTTCATGTTATTTTGTTGATTACTTCAAAGCTACACTTAAGAACTTAAGATAAGTTATAGATAATCATTATGTTGACGTGAAAAAAGAAAATCATTATATATATTAATACAACTGTACCGGAAAATACAGTGACTTAACAATAATTTTATACATTTTATTGAACTGCGTGAGCATACAATGTAAGTCATTAGTTACTACTCAATTTAGCTTGTGGATGTATCTCTCAAAAAGTATTTTAGTTAAGATTTTATAGAATCTTTGGGTAGGATGGAAACTATCCCAAAACAAGTAAGCAGATACATTGGAGCACACAAATGGTGTGAATCGATTGCAAAGTGGACCTGCTTCCACAAATCCAGTTCCACAACAACCTTTCTTTATTTCTTCAAACCCTGCATTAATTCTCAACTCAAGTTATATATACATGATCCCATGAAAGTAGTACTACTTATAGTTATAAGAAACCACGGTCCAAAATTACCATAATCTGATGGATTTTCTAAGATGTGGCTGAAAGGAGAGTATATGTCAATGTAAATGATATTAGAATTTGGTAGGCTTTTTGCCAATTGGTCCAAAGTGATGGAGAGTTTGGCGTTGAAAAGCTGAGAAGCATAGTTTAGATCTTGAGCACAATCTCTACGAAGACCTCCTTTTAGAGTTCTTTGTAGTGGTACGCAGCCAAGTGGTGGTGTACCTAGCACTGCTATTTGTCTTGCTCCATATTCATATAATTGCTGTTCAGTTATTATTATCAAGATTACGTTATCAATTTATTTACGTTAGTGTCTGTAAAGAAAGATGAACTGTGAAAAAAAAAAAATGGATGAAGCATATGTATATGTGAGGTACTTACCATTACGAAACTTGCGGCAGAATTAGCCATCTTTGAAGTATAATAGTGAATATCGTCTTTGAGCCATTGAGCACCTTGACCATAGTATGTAATAACCAAATCGTTGCTGCCTGCGACCACAATGGATAAGCCCTTGGCTAACAGTTGATCGGTCTTCTCTTGCCCTACTAACCTCTTTACTCTCGCTATGTATCGTTCGAAATATGTCAATTGGTCCAACATTGACTTTACTCTCTGATTATATTTTGCCCAGATGATTAGGATAAAAGGTTAGATCGATATATAATCTAGAGGGGATTGATTTGCATCTTACGGATATTTTGGGTGTCAAATGGTAATAGCCACTACCACCTGAAGCAAATGATACACCCGAAAGAAGATCTTCTGGTTGTACTTTGGGGTCAAAATATGCCGGTACAATCGGTTTTACTCCCAAATATTCGGCTGCAAGAATTTTAAAACCAAAAACTAATACCTTAAGAACTTTAAAGAAAATTATAGGAGAAGCTCATTTGGTTCAATGGTTGATTAATGATTTTACAACAAAAAAATATGGGGTTATCAAAAAATATTAGAAGTACTATACTTAACACATGGTCATGATTAACATAATAGTTATGATCAATATATCACCATCTTTATTCAAACTTGTATAATGCATGCTATAAAAAGAAACAACTTTTTTAGGCTAAGGTGTGGCACAAAAGAAGGGACAAAAAAGAGAAAGAGTACGAACATATATAATCGGAAGCAACCTTTCCGTTGCTGAATCTACCAGTGGCCACTCCGAGTGGAAAATCCATACCATAAGGATGAAAATTACATCTCATTTCTGTTGTTAGATTATTATTATTCCCCGTATCTATGATCGAATCCCCGAAGAAAAACACTGCCGGTGTAGTTTTGTTATGTGGTGATGGAGATGGGCTAGGTGGTGGGCCTGGCCCAAATTCCGGCGGTGGCGATGACAATAGACGTCCGTGGTGGATCACTTGGGAATGGGTGGTAGTCACTAAGAAGATACAAAATGAAGATAAGGGAAAGAAAACACATCCGATGAATCTCCAATAAATCAGTCTATTTTGCTTCATGGTTCTTTATATATCCAAATAAAGAGCTTCTCTAACCCAAAAAAAAAAAGATGCATGAAAAATTTACCAACGATACTAAATTGCATGTTTATACCACTAGTGAGCTATTATTCTGTATGCATGAGTGTATATATTAATCTCTCTCTGGACATGCGATTTTTGTGTCGTGTTAAAGTTGCGTATGTCTCAAGGCTTCTTTAATCACACGTTTTAAGGATTTCTTTAAAAGGATCCAAATAGTACAAGATCACACGGTTTATTAATCTCAACAAGATCAATCCGGCACAATAGAATACAACTTGGAACATAATTCGAAAATGAAAGAGTCTCCCTTGCTACTCTATCAGTCACTTTATTATCTTCTCTTTGTTGGAATACTATTCTGAAATCTTCGAGGCTTTGGTTAATGAAAAGTTGCTCTTGAGCCACGAAGAAAACCTAGTTGCATGCCTATTGAACTAATTAATTCTCTCACGCATAAAATCTCCTCAGAAAGAAACTAAAACTGATCAATCTATCTAAATTAATTAGCAATGAACAGAGTAACATATATGACATCATTTATTGATGTATAATTTAAGATAATTTCTCTTTTACTTGAGAATGACATAATCAAAATCTTATATGCAAAGAGTTTGTTTATCAGGGTAAAGTGGCAGACTCGAAACCCAATTGTTCAAGTCACACACATCTATCTCAAGCATACGAGATTATAGTCTAAAATTTAATTACCGCGTTAGTATTTTTGAACAAATGGAATATAAATCCTAGACAAATTTCTCATACAAAACTCATGAAAGAAACTACGGATTAAATTTATTTAGCCATTACTGATTACACCACAAACATGATCATAAACTAATACAAACATGACTGGATGAGGGTTCGTTTGACGCAGAAGAAAAATCTTACATTACTATCTCAAATGTTGTTTGTTTAACTACATTATTAGTTACATCAACGGCCCATATCTTCTACATTATTAGTACATTGCAAAAGTTTTTTATTTTCATATGATAACAAGATAAAAATAAAAATAGTTATTATTTAGATAAAACATAGCGGTATTCTTTTATAAGTGCTTTGTTTATAGTTTTGTACGCTCTTTGAGTAGGATGCACACCGTCCCAAAACAAATAAGACGATGTGTTGGGACATATTTTTGATGTAGATTTTTTGCAGAGGATACGTAATAATCCGGTTTTGCAACACGGTTTCTTTGTCTCCTCAAATCCTGCATGAAAATATTTTCAAATTCATATGCATGATCATATATTATTAAATAACTTATGGTGTTATATGAATTGTCACGATAAAATATTTACCATATTCCCCAGGAGTTTCTAGCATCTGACTGAAGATAGTGTAGACGTCCATATAAACCAATGTAGAATTTGGTAGGGTTTTTGATAATTGACCCAAAATAAGGAGGAGTTTAGAATTGAAAAGCTGAGCAGCATAATTAAGCTCTTCGTTACATTGTTTCTTTTTCTTTATTCTTTGTGATGGTGTACATCCAAGTGGTGGTGTTCCGACTACTCCTATACGTCTTGCTCCGTATCCATACAATTGCTGTCCAATACATTTACATAATTACATTATTAATTATTACTTTAAGGAAACATCATTTTTCATAATCTTTTTTTTTTTTCATTTTTGAAAATCAAGTGGCAGAAAATATGAAATTATAAAGATACGTACCAAAACGAAACTGGCGGCGGAATCAGCCATGATAGTGGTATAAGAATCGATGTCATTTTTGAGTCGTTGAGCACCACTTCCATAATATGTAATAATCAGATCATTGCTTCCCGCGACCACAATTGAAACTGATTTGGATATTATTTCATTGGTCTTCTCTAAACCTACCAACTTTTCTCCGGTGGTCTTCTCTTGTCTTACTACCTTATTTATTCTCTCTATGTACTCTTGGAAATATGTCAATTGGTCCAGCATTGGTATCGCTCTCTGATTTAAATAAATATTCAAACGATGATTATGGTTGCATTATAAATTATAATAAGAATGATTAAAGTGATTCGAACTTACCGCTGCTTCAGATGTCGTAGGATTGTAGCCAGCACCACCCGAAGCAAAAGATACTCCCGTAAGAAGATCGTTTGGTTGTAGTTTCGGGTCGAAATATGCCGGTACAATTTCTTTAACTCCCAAATATTTGGCTATTGGGATTAGGAAACCCAAAAAAAAACAAAAAAAGTTGTAATTGTAACTTCTAAGAATTGGTTATCCTTTTTTTTGAAATTACTATGTTAAAATTTGTATATTAAATATGAATTTATTGAGCCCAAAAAAAAAAAAGATAGAGAGAGGGAGAGAAAGTACGAACATAGATAATCGGAAGCAACCATTCCATTGCTGAATCTACCAGTGGCAACTCCGAATTTATAATCCATACCATAGGGACGATAATTACTTTTCATCCTTGTTTCTCGATTGTTGTTATTTCCTGTGTCGAATACCGAATCCCCGAAGAAAAACACGGCCTCTATGGTTTTGTTCTCTGGCTTAGGTGGTGATGGGGCAGGCGGTGGTACTGGGATAGGTTTTGGAGCTGGGGCAGGTGGTGGAATAGGCTTTGGGGTTGGGACAGGTGGCTTAGGTGGTGATGGACATGGGACAGGTGGCTTTGGTGCTGGTGCTGGTGGTGGCGTTGGCTTTGGAGCTGGTGCTGGTGCTGGTGGTGTTGGTGGGCATGGAGAGGGGCTAGGTGCCGGTGGTGGTTTTGGTTGCGGCTTAGGTGGTGGACATGGAGATGGGCTAGGTGCTGGTGGTGGTTTTGGTTGCGGCTGAGGTGGTGGACATGGAGATGGGCTTGGTGCTGGTGGTGGCTTGGGTTGAGGCTTTGGTGGTGTTGGTGGACATGGAGATGGGCCTGGTGGTGGGACAGGCTTTGGTGGTGGGGAAGGCTTTGGTTCTGGGTCAGGTGCTGGGGGATCCATTGGCCACGGCTGTGGATACGGTCGTGGCCACCAAGGCCAGAGCCGTCTGTGCATGACCTGGGCATTGGTCGCTGTCACGAAGAAGATACAAAAGGATAAGAGAAATAAAACACAACGAAATACTTTCAAATCGACCAAGGAAGACCGCTTCATGGTTTTACTACAAGTAAGAAAAAACAGTTTTCACTTAAGTGTTTTGCCACTGGCATGATAGTATGTGTGTGCGTATGTATATATATACGCGTTACGTAGATTAGGACATGCGATTTATGTGGCCGTGTTGAAGTTGCTTGTGTCTCAAGGGTTCCTCAACCACACATTTTGAGACTTTCCTTATATTCGGTCTCCAGTTTCAAGTTGGAACTTAACTCTTTCCAGCATCTTTCGTGACTTTCTCAATGCATAGAAAGTAGAAACTCATGAGAAAGAAACTCTATTAAATCTTCACTATCTTGATTTTACAAGAAATGTTTATCAGAACTCAGAGTAACTAGTTGGATTTAAAAAATAATAATAATAATAACTAGTTGGATAATTGAAATTATAATTGAAATTAAGGTTTATGGGTTGGCTATGTAATATATACACAGAATTTTGTCACCCGATTGTTGAGAAGTTCCTAGTGGATTGTTCTTCTTTTTTTTAGTAGGAGATGGGGGAAAACCCCCATGGATTGTTCTTCTTTTAGATTTTCGTTAATGGCGTTATAATATAATTTAGAGAAATTCTCTCCAATACCATTAAAAAAGTTTTCTTTCCAAAAATACCACTAATTGTTCATAGGCATGAAATTTTAAATCTTTGGTTTGGGTTGCTTATTTTGCAATTTAGGGTTTAGTATTTATGGGGTAGGGTTGGGGTAAGGTTTAGGGTTTAAAATTTAGAATTTAAAGTTTAAAAATTAAAAAAATTATTTTATTTTGGTGGTATTTTTGTCCAAAAAACAAAAATGGTGGTATTTTTGGAAATTGCCCTATAATTTATGTAGTTGTAATTTTGTTTCCACCAAATCATTTTGCTTGTTCCCATTGATAGAGTGAGATGGATTCGATTAAGTGAAACACGTGTCAATTCCGTTAAATTCATCACATAATAATTTAACAGCTTTTACACTCTTTGCTAACTATATGTAGCTTCTATTTTCAAGGAGAAAAAAAGTTTCGATAAATAGTAAAAGTTGGTTTTATATTTTTTGGTTTTATTTGTCCAATTATTGTTGAAGCACACAGTATAAATCTTGGAGAAACAACTGTATTTGTCAAATCCATGTCAATTTATATGTATTATACAATAATCATGTTTTAAGATATTAACCCCCAATGAGTTACAGCTTTTATTTAGCCAAATTCCATCATCAAATATGTCATCTTAAAATGACATTTACTTAATTGTCGTAGAAAGGGGCCATGTCGTTCTCTACAAACTTTTGGCTTAATATCCTATAAGCTCTTTCCGTTGGATGGTAAGAGTCCCAGAACATGAAAGAAGACACATTCCTGCAAAGAAGTGATGTAAATCTGTTGCAAAGTGGACCTAATTCGACTAGCCCCGTCCCGCAACATCCTCTATCAATCTCATCAAATCCTGCAAAAGTTTTTTATAAAAAAACAACCATAATCACANTAAAAAAAAAAAAAAAAAAAAAAAAAAAAAAATCACAGACTCACAAAAACACCAATGTACGTAGAGTTAGCAGTTGAGCGTTACCATATTTTTTGGGGTTTTGAATCATATCAGCGAAAGAAGAGTAGATGTCAATATACACCAATGTAGCGTTTTCCAAGGTTTTAGCCACTGCGTTCAAACTTGTGGAGAGTTTGGAATTGAAAAGCTGAGCTGCAAAGTTTATTTCAGTGGCACATTTTCTAGTAAGTCCTCCTCTTGTGGTTCTCTGTATCGGTATACACCCGATCGGAGAAACACCAATGAATCCTATTTTTCTTGCTCCTGATTCATACAGTTGCTGCCAATATTAAACTCATATTCATTAGGTTTGATTTACTAGTTTATATAAACAATTGGATATATCAGAGGATTAGTTTCGCGTACGTACCATAGCGAAACTCGCAGCAGAGCTAGCCATAAAAGAGGTATATGAATCGATGTCATACATGAATTCTTCTAAGTGTTCACCATAGTAGGTATTGGCCAGATCATCACTGCCCGCAACCACAATGGCTAGGCCTTTGGATATTATGTGCTCGGCTTTTTCTTTCCCCACAAAGCCTTTCACTTTCTCTATGTATTCTTGAAAGTATGTCAATTGGTTTGACATTGGTATGGCACTCTGCGTATATCAATGATAACGCATTTAAAACCAAATCGAATCAAATGAAAGGAGATAGTTTCGGGAGCCAAGAATTGACGTTATTACTACTACGATAGGTGTCAAAGGATCGAAGCCAGAACCACCCGAAGCAAAGGATACACCAGTGAGCAGATCTTCCTGGGTCAGTCCTGGTCTTAAATATGCCGGTAAAATAGGTTTTACTCCTAAAAATTCCGCTGTGAAATTCAGAAACAGACAAACCAACTTTCATAAGAATATTTCCATCAAAAATATATATACAAAACGCTATTATCTTCAACGACAGCATTCTCTAGTTTAGAGTAAACATATTGATTTTTAACTGAGGCAATGGTATATGAGCCTATGTAGATATAGAAGCATGAATATTGTATAGTTTTACATCTTTATAAATCTCATGATATGATAAAAGAAAAGGAAGCAAGTCACCTATAAAATCAGAAGGGATTTTGCCGTTGCAAAATCTGCCGGTGGGAACTCCATCTGGAAAATTCATGCCATAGGGAAGAAAATTAGCTTTGATCAATGTCAAAATGTAATCGTTATTTCCTGTGTCTAAGATCGAATCCCCAAAGGCAAATATCGCCGGAAACGTTGTGTTATGTTTCCTAGGTGTTGCTGGTCCGGGGTCTGGCCCTGGACTCGGACCTGGCTTTGGCTCTGAATTTAGTCCTGGCTTTGGAACTCGTTGTAAGCGGTTTGATGAAGCATGCATTGTCAAGAATAAGATACAAAAGAGTGAGAGAAACAAAACATATCGAGATACTTTAGAACTAGACAAAGAACAACAACAAGAAACCACACTATCTTGCAACATATTGGCTATATGTCTGATAAGAAACAGAGAATTTAGTTATAAAGCTCCAAAATATAAAGAGTGGGATCGGAGACTATAATATAACCAAAATGTTTTTACTCAGAGATAGAAAAAGAAAAAAAATGTGAAGACAAGCATGCGGTTTAGATGGTTAGAAGAAGAAAAAACTTGTCTCTTATGGCTTCTTCTCATTCACACACTTCGAACTTTCCTTAAATTTAGTAATCCATTGCTATATCTAATTAAACTATTGGACACAGTATCTATCAAAAGAAAGAAAATACGAGATCTTTCCGACCAAAAACAACTCGAATAAATGACCGCATACGAGATCTGATGAGCTTTTGAAACGTTGTATAATACTTAAACATAATCGAATCAATTCAATATGAAAGGAAAGCTTGAACAGTAGTCACACATATAGAAATCACAACAACATGGGGATTGATTCGTCAAGTAGCTTCGAGATTAAGATCCTATTAGCTCTTTCGCTTGGATGAAAACCATCCCAAAACAAATACGCAGATATATTTGGGCATACCGATGCCGTATATTTGTTGCACAACCAAATGACTTCTATCAATCCTGTTCCACAACAACCTCTATCCGCCACTTCAAATCCTGTCCAAGGAAAAAAATATATATATCATGTATATCATATACGGTAACATATCATTTATCTTATCATGATGAACATTACAGAATATAGATAAACGTACCGTATTTTTGGGGGCTTTGGATGAGCTCAAGAAGAGGGTTGTAGTAGTCAAAATAAACAAACTTGGCGTCTTGTAAGGTTTCTGATAGTGAATCCAGCATGGTAGAGAGCTTTGAATTCAAAAGCTGTGCTGCATCATTGTAATCTCTATCACAATCTCTTTGAAGACCTCCTCCTAATGTTCTGTGTGCTGGTACACATCCAAATGGTGGTACACCTACGACCAATATTCTTCTTGCTCCATATCCATATAGTTTCTGTTTATTATATATATACAAAAAAAAGTGTTATTAGATCCAATCAAAACTAACAAAGTAAATGATATTCCTAGAAGATGAGTGGTAATTACCGTGAGCGATGAGTGGTTATAAAAACATAATTTCATATCCAATCATATATAAACTTCCCTATGGATTAAAAATTCATACAAGAGTGGTACCTACTTTCATAAAATCGGAGGCATATTTAATAACGGACGAGATGTATGTAGAGACGACGTCGAATTGAGAGTTCCCAGCCCTAGCATTAGGCACGTCGTTGCTGCCGGCGACCACGAGGAATAAGCTTTTCGATATAATATAGTGTTTTGTTTCTTCACCTCCAATTTTCTTCAAGTTTTCTATGTACTTTTCCAATTGTTTCAATTGGTCCGTCATTGACAACGTCGACTTTTTTTTGTCAATAGACCAAAAAAAATTGTAAGCATTATAGAATACAGATACATACTGTATATAGTTAAACACATATGAGAATGAGCCCTCTACAATACGATACTAATTATATTTTGATTTTTTATGTAAAAGTAATTAAACTGCTACTTTTATACTGATAGGTTCAAAATGGTGTATTTATGTAAGTAAAACTATATCACATTGTATATCTTAATGATACTATTAGACTATTACTAGATATTGGCATATTGCCCTCGTATAAGCGTTGACTTTCTTTTTTTGCCTTTGTAGTTATGGGTACATGTTTAATTACTGAGTTTACTTTAGAAAACAAACATACTGTGTATCACAGTGTTTTGTTCTCATAAAAAAAAATATCAAATATGATTGATAAATATTATTATTTTTTTAAGAAAAAAATATATAGATATACTCGTTGATACTTTATTAAAAAAAAAGATATATTCATTGGTAAATACTTAATATTTAGGGATAAAAAAAATTAAGTAAATATATTTGCATGAAAGTTGTGTTATTACCCTTGTTAGGGATATCAAAGGATGAAAACCAGAACCACCAGAAGCGAAACTAACACCGGTGAGAAGATCTTGAGGTGTTAAATTCGGATCTAGAGAGGCTGGAATTGTTCGTTTAATTCCCAAACCTTCGGCTGCAAAAAACAAAACTACCATGTTAAGAGAAAAATGGTATGTAGATAGATATATATACTTTCTTTAATTTTGATAATTTAGATAGATATATTATATATACATTTTTTTTAATTAGAGATAAATACTTGCTTTAGGGAAACAATCAAACAATAATATGATATTTTCATCATAGATAAAAAGAAAACATGATTGGGGTTTTTATTTTTACAATTACAACGAACCTATTATATCGGGGAAAACCTCCCCGTCACCAAATCTTCCTGTCGGAATACCACCTTCGAAATTGATACCGTAGGGTGGATAATTACATTTTCCAATCGTGTTGATGTAATTGTTATTTCCGGTATCCGCATACGAATCACCGAAGACTATCAACGCCGGAAATGTAGCGTTTGACTGGAGACTCACCAGTGCGGTGGTCGTGGTCGTCGTGAAGAAGACAACAATGGATGAGAGAAACAAAGTCAAACTATATTGTTTCATTATTGTGTAAGGAATAGACTTAATCTTGTTCTTTTGGCGTTGGACCTTCAAGAAGCTATTCTGTTTATAGCTGTATTAATAAAAGAGCGATGATCAAGGAAAAAATCTGACACAGTGTATAAGTATAACTAAACGATACATAGCATGTGATACAACACACGGTCAACTTTTGTGGTTTGCCATGTACTCCACGCTCTATATTTTAGGTTTGATATGGTATTTTTGTTTCTTTATTAACAGTCACAAAAGGAAACTAGAACCGGAATTCTTTTGTAAAACTTGAGATGATTGTAACCACTTGACAGTTTATCTTTTCTAGGCTTCTAGCACAGTAGAAGAACATATAAATTTTAATTGTCAATATCCCACTTTCACTTTTACAAGACAGCCCAAGTATTAGCCATCGATTTTGCTTCCCATTTGAAAGAGCCAGAGAGGCTCTTCATATACGTAATAAAAACTTCCATTAGGTTTCAAAAATGATATATCCAAAAACCATCATTATCTACTCGAATCAAACTAAGAGTTGTGGACTCTTTGTTGCAATTAATTCACTTCAATGATGCCACCATCACCATCACCATCATCATTATTTACTCACATCAAAACTAAGAGTTGTGAAAATTTGTTGCACTGAACAATCGACTGATTGGACTACATAAAACATGCATATATATACGCATCTCAAAACGTGAGATGTCAGAGGAAACTGAAGCAGCGAGTAATAACATTGAAGGTCTGATAAGTAAATTAACCAATCAGTCATCAGGGAGACAACAGACTACATATAAAGACTGTTCATCACTCAAAAGACTTTCATATACACACGAAGGGGAAGCAACACCCACATGAGACAGAACAAGAACTTATTTTGGTGTAATCAAACCCAATTCAATAACCAAATGATCAAATCCCATACTTTTAATTGATATATATGTCAAGCAAAAAAGCGGGCAGGAAGATCAATGTGCGCTGACGAGAAAAGGGTTTTGGCAAACTCCGCACTCGATGGTCTCTGATCCTGAGATTGGAACCTGGACCTGCAATTTAAATGGCAATGCTCTCATAATCGCATACATGGTATCAAGAGACGCTACAAACAAGCCATCATCCAATTTCCAATCTGTCTCGAGTCATCTATAACCTTGCTTCAACTAACTGTTAAGATGATTAAGCGACAATCTCCATGAACCAATTTAATAGACAACCAAATCGATCATACCTAGCTGTTTAATACTAGAGCTCGCACAGTAGCAGTTCTATCCTCACATTTCTAAAACAAAGAATCCTAGGAGGTGAGACCTAGGATTATGTCAACCCATGGTAAGACATCAGCATTTGTCTAGCTATTCTATTTCGTCAAAGTATTTTGCAAGATGCTCATACACACAGACACAAGTGATTACACCTATGAGAACTCCTTGTTTTCCTTGTTCAAGAAAGTATAGGGACCCAAAATCTACAAAGAAAGGTGGGTTATCAAAGGAACTAACCTGTAAGTGCACTGTGCATGTTGGACAAGCTACTTCTTTCATCCGCCTCCCAGATCCTTCCCTCGAACCTATAATAATCATACCTATTATTGTCAGTAACCACAGTATACCAAAAACAATATATCATAAGCACGAAGTAAATTAAAAATGAAGAATTACCGGATGAAGACTTGCGGTTTCTTTCCATTTCCTCCTGTATCAAACACATCTGTCATTAGAAAAAACTATATACTTTGCGCCAGATATTAACTCAACTTGTAAATCCTTAAACTTAATAAAGAACCCAGGATGATTAGCTCACCTGTAACTTCCTCGCGAGGTCTTCATGGCTCTGCAAGCTCACGTTCCTGCTAGCGGCTTCCTTGGCATTACTCAACCTTTGTGACACTTCTGCCTGCACGCTCAGAAACAGATTCACATGAGCAGTAACACTTTTTGAACTTAAGACATACACCGAAAAGACAAGATTTCAGTACAAATACAAATTAACTTTTGACCCGAACAGGCAACCAAGGTTCTCCATGTTAAAGCTAGATTAACACATTTTCATGATTCCATGGAACATGATTCCTCAACTTTAGGAAAATTGAACAGATATATTAGCTTACCATGCACCGGTCACAAACACGGACTTGAGGAGCATTGTCCTCAGCAGTGAGAGCAATCCTGCCTTGAGTACACTTGTCACAGAAGACGTCACCACAGTTCCTGCAGTGGTGCTGAAAAATAAAAAAAATCCATAAGGTTTGACAATCCTAACATGGCCAAGAACATTATTCAGATTGTAAGATCAGGGGAAAATAATACCCTTCGTATAAATGCACCAAAATCTGACCCACATGATGTGCACTTAGATACAGCTTCATCAGGGACCTGAAGCCAAAAAAATAACATGGAATGAGAACAATATACCCACAGCTTAGCAAGAACAATAACAATAAGTGATGCAACTGATCACCAAGATTAGCCAAGCCTTTTACTTTGACTACAGGAGAGTTGTATACTTGTATTTTTCCCAACAATACAAAAAATCTTACCCAATGATCTTTCTCCTCATTCACAGGCTTTATAATGTTCATCCAATCACCCAATCCTTTTTTCTTCTCAGCAGATTGTTCAACCAGTTTTGCAGAGGCAGGAGGCCTGCTACTTCCCCCAATCTCCTTGGCCTAAAACCACACAACAGAAGAACATCGGGTGAGTGAAAGGAAATCATGATGGAATTGACACAAAGACTTGAAGATATAAAACATGTAGGTTTAGGTACCTGAAACATTGCAGCTGTCACTGTGTCCAGAAGGGTGTTGGTGGTGTAACTATTTGATTGCAATCTGATACGTCTAGCTTCAATATCTACCGGAGTCTTAGACCAGAAAGCCAGAATAGAAGAATCTAGTTTCTGATAGAAAGATACATACAATAGATATAAGTCTTTCAGTCACGTACATGGAACAAACTCAGTCTTAGGAAAAAAGGTAGCAAGTATCTTACTTCGCATCTTGTGATGTTCTCAAGAGGATATATCCTCAAAGTTCGGCTAGTACTTGGATCAAGCATACGAAGGCCATCCAAACCAATCTGCTAGCATAAAACAGGCAGCCGATTAACTAAAACAAGTCTTCTTTTTTTTTCCCTCCTTGGCTCCTTACGGAGTCTACATAAATCTCACATCGGTCTAAATGATCATGAGTCATAACATTACTGAGTTTAGCAAGTTCTAGCAAGATCAACCAAATTTACAACTCGAATAGAAAATAAAAATATAATAGGGACATTACCTGGCAAAGAACATCTGTTGTGGTTTGTCCGTAAGTCTCAGCCAACAACTTGACACGAAATTTCTGCACACCACCCGTGGAATCTTCCTGTACATCAGCCTTGGGGACAGCTCTCACGATCTTAGCAGAATTCGAGCTAGCAGATGATTCTCTCCCCGAAGAAAAGCTAATGGATCGTCCATAATCGTCAAACAAGGTCGAGTTCGATGATTTGGGCGCAGTACCACGAGAACCGTAAGGCTCCACTTTGCCTCCTTCATAAGCATAGACGCCATCTCCATATGAATCATCATAAGCAGGATATCCTCCGCTCTCAGTTCGTTTCCCGTATAGATCTGATCCTAATTCCGATCTACTCCGGTTGTAACCGCCATAACTAGATTGATCAAATTTCACCGGCTTGTCGTATGGTTTCTCATAGGAAGGAGGCATGGATGATCCTCCACCACTGTATGGAGGTGCCGAGTACAAGGAGGATGAGTAAGGCGTAGGATTAGGAATTGGCGCAGGCGCAGATGAAGGAGGAGGAGGATGAGAAGGCGCAGGAGAATAGCCAGAGGTCTGATGCTGATCATACGGTGAGTAATACATGGGCTGAGATGTAGATTGCTGATACGGAGCAGTAGAATCAAATGATCCGTAAGAGGATACAGGTGGTGGAGGCGGTTGGTTGAAGGTTGAATAAGAATTAGGGTTTAAAGACGTCGCCGGGGGAGAAGGAGGAGGCGGTTGTGATGGTGGAGTGAAGGAAGGAGCTGAAGGAGGGACATGATCAGAGTTTTGCCCATAGGGAGTGTAATTCTGTGAATAATTAGAGTAATCGGCGGCGCCGTAACCGCCGGTAAAAGGTGGCGCCGAAGCGTATGTGTTACGAGAATGATCGGTCGGACCAACGGCTACAGGCGTAGGCGGAGAGGGATTAGGATTTGGATTAGGATTCGGATTTGGATTCGAGCTAGGGTTTTGAAATTGAGAGTACTGTTGGTGATAATACGAATTGTAATCTCCCTGTTGCATCGCTGATCGAGGATTGGAGTTTACGTCGGAGATGATGATTTGATCAGATAATCGGAAGAGGAAACGATGACGAACAAGGAAGACAATGAAAGATAGATCGAGTCAAGGGAATATTTGGTGAAGGAAGGATTATCTGTGTCGCGAACTTTGTAATATTTTATAAGAATACAGGTGGCAGTTTAACGAACCGTTGATTTGAAGTAAGAGATGGTTTTAACGCGTGATGGATACGCCCCAACAGATGATTCTAGCTGTTTTCCTAGCAAGTGTCGAGGAACCCAGTCGGACAAGACGAGACAAATTATTTTCCTCGTATTTACATTGGGTTCCGGTTTGGACTATGTAATTGGGCTTTTAAAGCTGTTAAGCCCAACAATAAAGTTAAGAGTAAGAAAGACGCAAAGGATAAAAAGGGACTTTCAGATGACGTAGCAATCTCGGACCGAGCTTCACGGAGAAGATAATGACGAAAATAGCCCTAACGATTAGGGTTTTCTCATTATTCCCAAAAACGTAAGTATAGGCCGAGTCGGCGGATCTGAGTATTTCACGCGTCTTTAAATAGAACCTTACCCCTCACCATTATTTTCTCAACCGCAAGTGTTTTCTTTTTTTCTTTCTCTCTCTTCGATTGACAATACCAATCGAAAAAAAAAATTAGGGTTCTCTTCTCCGTCTATTGATTTTGTGCCACACAAAGAGGTTCTTTAGGCGCGAATCTGAAACAGTGTTCGATTAGTCTGTCCGAATCCGTGTCTATCTTATTGTCCGTTTGAGAAAAAGGAAAAAACGATGTCGCCATATTTCACATCTCCACCGCCTGTGTATGCGAGGAACTGGGCGAACGCTCAAAACTTGGTCGAATCGACTAAGGTTCGTCAAGCTCACAGTTCTTGTGATTGATTCGCACGGTGTTCTCTTGTCTGAACATGGCTTTTCTATGTTCGGGGGGAGTCTAAATTTGTGTTGATAATATCCTTTGTGGTTATCGCTAGGTTGCATATAGCTTTCTGATTGGTTAAATTAATTTATGGGATTATCTTCGTGTTTCTTGTTGAATTCGTACCCTCTGCTCATAGATCTGTGAAATTAATCTTACTCTAACGATATCGTGTAAACATGTATGTTGTTTGGTTTGGTCTCTTCTTAAAGTCAACTATTAAGACGTTGTAGATATATATGCTTTGACTAATTAACATTTTTTGTCTTCCGATTGAATGATGTTACCCACGTATATGGGTTTCTGGTTGTTACCTGATAAATCCTTCCTCTAGTCTAAATCCTTTATTCTGATGGATTATAAAGATCGAAAGGCAAATAGTCGCTTCTTCGAAAAAGGTGCATCGGAAAGAGAAGAAGGAGAAAAAGAAAGAAAAGAAACTAAAGAAAGAGAAATCCTCTAAACAGCATTATTTCCCAACCAAGCAATTCTCTGATGAATCTGAACAACTTGAGAAGAGTTGTTTGACAGAAGAACATGAACAACTTCACTCCGTTGGATATTTGTCCGATGGTAGTCAGAACAGTAAGAAGAGAAGAAGGGAAGCTTCTCCTGCTGTTGTTGAGAGTCAAATTAAAGGTTTGTGTTTGTTTCTTTTTGGCTAAGATTATTATCATTTTTGAATTCGATTAATGTACTGAAACTCAGATATTTAATCATATGCAGCTAAGCCTGTAGCTGGTAATCCATTACGGATACGTTTTGTTTTCAAGAAACCTAAAGAAGTTGAGGTTGGTCCTCAAGAGGACCGTGTGTGCTCCACTTCAGGGACAGAGCGTCCCAGTGAAATACCAAGCTCTGTCTCAGTTCCAAAGACCTGTGATCATGGTGAGAATCTGCTCTCAGCTTCTCTTGAGAGTGAAAAGACCGCTATTACTTCTGAGTCAAAGAAAAGAAAGAAACATAAGCCAAGCAAAGAATCTCGGTACAATTCATTGTTTGATGAATGGGTTCCTCCTTGTATTTCGTTGGAGGAGAACAATAGCAACAGCGATGACTGGTTTTTTGGTACAAGGAGGCAGGAGAGTACTTCTACCAAAGATTCTAGTATCAAGAATGATAAAGATAGCTTGCAGACTTCAGGAGATTGTTACTCCGTGCCTAGAGCTCGGTTTTTGTCGGAAGTTGGAATTTTTTCATTACCATATACTGTCCCATTTTAGGTCCGATATTGTTTTATTCGTTATCAGCTTAGCCTTAGGCCTTAGCTTGTACAGTTCGACTCTTTGTAACATCACAGTGATCTATGTAATACTTGACGATCTCTGTATTTTTGACACTATATACTTTCCACTTATCTTCTCCATGAATTTCTGCAATTGAGCAATCAAAGGTTGGCTCCATTAACTAAGCAAATCGTGACAACCATGACAACAGTTCTATTATGGCTTGACATCAGCTAGTTTATGCTGTTCTCCAGTTCTATTATGAATGTGCTGGAAAATAAAGCTAGGAAGTTATGGGTTTAAAGAAGTTAAGAAGTTCACCATAAGAGTTGCTCAATTGTTTTCATTAGAGTACCGGAGAAAGATCCCAACTAGGCCCCAGTTCATAATTCTCAATCAGATCACTTGCATATACAGTTGGGGGAAGAAGCAGAGAACAACAGCTTTAAACAAAAGCAAAAATTGCAATATAAATTAGATTCATATGTTAATACATGATCCCCATCAAGAACAAAAGAGAAGAGGGAGAGAGAGATTAGTCTACATAGCAAGCGTAGAACACACATTTCTACTCTGTGAACTCAGAAGATTCACCAGCAAAGAGTAAAAGACACAATAACATGGTTCAGTTTAGCAACTATACAAAAAGCTACTCGAAATGTCTCCCTTCAAGTCGGAACTATCATATTAAAATGGGGACGAAACAAATAGTTGAAATCATCTTCTTCTTCTTCTTTTAGTCGTTACCTAGTCTTACTGATATTCTTTTATCACAAGAACGCACAACGGTTCTTATTCTTTTTCTTCTTCTTCTGCTTTGGTGGCTGAAGCACCACTTTTATGGCTGCATCAAACACTGCCTTCACATTCTGCAGAAGCCAAGAACAAACTTCAGCCTCTAACAAGAATCTATGAAAACAGTAAGAACCAGGACAAGCAATTTGTTATGTGAGTTATACCTGCTGTGTCTTTGAACTACATTCAATGTAGACAGCAGATCCAATCAGTTTCCTCAGTTCCTCTCCCTGCATCATTCATAACAACATTTTAAACCATATCTCATCAAGAACTGGCAATCATGGCTAGTATCTGTTTGAAAAATTAAGTACCTGGTTTGTAGTAATTGGCACTGCACCGGGATGATCTATGAAGAATTGCTTGTCATCTCGAAGGTCTGCAAATACCAAAAAATTAACAATCTCCCATGACCATACAAATTTTGTTAGAAAACTTAAAAAACTTTGTTGAAGTCTCAAGATTTGTAGGAACATCATAAGCAAAAATCTTTCAGTCAAAACAATAGCATGCTCAGTTTGATCAGAAAAGAGTTTAATTACCAAGTTTTGTTCCAACGAGGATAATGGGAACACCAGGAGCATAATGCCTGAGCTCAGGAATCCACTGAGAGGGGAGCATACAAGGATCAAAATCAAATTAGATCATCACTCATCACAAACTGTATTCGATTAGTAGCAAAGGAGCCAAACCTTCTTGGCAATATTCTCATAGCTAGCCTTGCTAATCAGAGAGAAAGCAAGAATGAAAACATCGGCGCCACGGTAACTCAGAGGTCTTAACCTGTTGTAATCTTCTTGACCTGTTTCAAATCCCAAAAAACAAACCAAGTCAGACCTGAAACAAGAGAAGTTTCCAACGGTGAACCAGTTTTTCGAAAGATTTACCGGCTGTGTCCCACAATCCAAGATTGACAGTGTTCCCATCAACAACCACATTAGCACTGAAGTTGTCGAAAACAGTTGGAACATAATCCTGAAAAACAATCACAAGTCACGGATTAACATTATAATCATCGTTTATAAAACACCACACTAGCTTCAAAATTAATGCTTTGGCCTAGATTCTCAAATTGTTAAAAACAAATATAAAGGCTAAATCCTCGGAACCACAAAAATTCTAACGAAATTGATCAATTTCTAGTACACAGCTCGTAATAGAACCAATCCAACCTTGGAATTTCTATGAGATGAAATTTGAATACGTCAGATGTAATTGCTCATGATCTTGGAAACAAAACATCCTGGAATTTTTAGAAAACACTTTGAGCGAATAATTGATGAAATCTCCTAAATCCATTTTCCGATAAGTTTCAAATTCACTAATCTAGTCTTGCGACGAGCTCAAAGAAAAGAGAGAAGGATAATCAGCGATGAAGATGGATTACTGTAGGGAAAGTGTTGCTTGTGTAAGAAATCAGCATGCAGGTTTTGCCGACGGCACCATCTCCGACGGTCACACACTTTATGAACCTTGACGCGCTCATCTCCGCCGCAAGATCCAAAAACCCTTAAAATTCCCCCTTCTGTTGCTTCTTCCTCAAATCATCAACATTCCTCGCTCACTAACACAAATTCGAACTCGCAAGCTTGATAATCTGAGAATCCCCAAATTGCAGAATCGGGAAAATTCAAATAGAAAAATCGATGAGAGATGAAAAGAAAAAGAAGAAGATGATTATTTTGGCGGTTGATTGATGACTTTGAGATGAGGGCTATAGAAGGGACTAACAACAACTCTGAGACAGCTAAGAGTACACCAACACCTCCTTATCATATACACTCACTCCTATTATTTAAACTATACTTTATATTTTTATTTTTTTTTGACGGCAACTATACTTTATATTTTTACATTTTGTGTTTTCTTCCTTTTTTTTTCAAATTTTGAAATCTCTTTTTCTTTTATGTCACGGATTTGAATTTTGAATGAAGATCTGTCCGTTTTTTAATAACAAGAAAAATACAAATCTCATTAATGTTTTTGTGTTATTGTCTCTTCGTTTATTAACTTTTTTAAATAGTGGAGTATTTACTTTTTAGAAATATTATTATTTACAACATGCTGTATTTATCCACAATAATCCTTTTTTTTTTACACAATAATCCTTTTGTTTACAACTTCAATAAAAAAATCAAATTTTGAAATTTTAAAGTTTGATTATTTAAACTTAAACTAATCAACATTGGTAAATTAAGTTGCTAATCCGTTTAATCTTCTTCGCACCTACCAAAAGAAGATATAAATTCTATAGAGATTCGTCAAGTCAGTAAAACAACAAAAGTTTTTACTTGATTTTATTCATTTATCGGTAAATTTTGTGTCACTATACTATATACAAATAATTGTTGATAAATATTCTAATGTATTTACTTAGAATAAACTCTCTTTTTTTTCTTAGAATAAACTTTGTGTAGCTAACGAATTTGAAATTCCATAGTGGGTAATTATAATGCCCGTTCATAACAACTTATATGACTGCCAAATTTCAAAGTCTATGGATAAAAAAATTCACTGGTAAGTAAGTCTCTTGGGTTTTTTTTTTTTTCATTTCTCGAGTGATTGATTTAAGTGATGTACGATAGAGTTTATAGTATAGCAAAATACGGAGAGGCATGAATGAAATCTATAATCATTGGATTTGCCAACTTTGTTTTAAGAACGTGCAGGCACGATTCCTAAATATCATTTCTGTTTTACTTATTTTCTCTTTTCGATTTTCTTCGAATTACGAAACATAGGCGACGACGACGAGAGTCCAATGGGACGTGCCAAATGCTAACTAATAAACCAACCAATAGCGATCCACCACATCACTGATTGTCCCATCACCTAATCATACTCACACCAGACGGTAGCTTGTTCTAATTATTGTCAAATTTGATGAATCATAATTACTACTAGTAGCTAATTGGCACCATGTGTTTTTTTTTAACTTTTTCAATCCATATCTTTGAAACCGGAATGGTTTATATAAAAAAAAAAACAAATTATAGCATATATTTTGGTGACAAAAAGAAAACAACAGCATATACTATGATACTATATCGATTATTAAGCCTATTTATTTTAGTTATGAATATTAGAGAAGTAATTACGGTTGCGGAATAGAATTATAGAAACCGGGGAAGGTGTGAAAATGAATTAACTAAATAATGATATCAAAGAAGTTAAGCTTAGTAGCTTACCAACTGTTCACCAACCAGTAACCCATTCCTCTTTTTAACTAACTCCACTTCTTATACTTTTTCTTTGATAAAATAATTAATTTACCGACCGGAATTGTCTATGAAATGAATGAAGAAAAAAATCTGCGAAACTTTCCAATAAGCTGCAAAATAAATCAGAAACGACATAATAAAATAAAATACGTCATTAAAGAAATGAACTAAAACAGTAATTTCCATGAAACCAATCTGAATGAAGGCTTACACGAGGCCCATTATGTTTGTATAGGCCCAAATATGCTTAAAATCGAGTCATAGTAGCAACATGCACCAAATATAATCGTTTAACGAATCTAGAAAGTTTACGTACATAGGAAGGAAGCCAAACAAAAAGTGTTGTTTCGGTGAACCCTAAGAGAAGAAAACACGAACCTTTGGAGTCATCAAGAAGAAGTTCTCCACTGAAGCTCAATCTGAATCCGACCATTCTTGGAATCAATCAAATGATACTTATCGTTGATTCTCCGATTACTCACAACATCACCAAGATTTATCACCACGTAACCAAGAGTTTCCTAATCATATCAATCAAAATAACTGTTATTGCTTCCTCGAATATCAGATTTTGATGCATTCTTTAAAGGCATTTAAAAAGAGATCTGATTATGCATCTACCTTGGGATGAATTAAACCCATTCTTGAAGAAGAACTTATGACTTCAACGTGAAGCTTATCGTTTATGGGAGGCTCGTCTAATGGGAACTGAAAATCTTCATCCCACCTTGGTTCTCTGTTTTTCTTCACACGCTGCAAATCAAACACAAATGTGTTTCACAACCCAAATTTTATGTCTTCTCACATGTGATTTTTAGGTTAAGAGAGAATTCTTTTACCTTTGTTTTACGCTCTTCTCCTCTGAATAGCAAACGAACAGAAGGATTCGTGTGATATTTGCCTTCTAAATCTTCAGCTTCGTGAACAATAACCACAAGTAAGCCACCACCAGAAGGTGTGCCTTGTGGTGCTTTCTCTACTGCATTTGGATCATCAACGTTATCTGGAATTTCATCTTCCTTAAAGGGTTTATATTCAACTTCCACCACGAGCTGTCCACGCGATTTCTCGCTAGGTGGCTCGTTTGGTTCCATGGATTTTAAGAGCTCAAGTGTCATGAGTTTTGGCTCCTCTGGAGTAAGGTCTTTGAGTTGTATCACATTCATTCCTATCTTATCATGTTTACCAACCTGAAATTTATCAAGAAGATGAGGACATGAAAATGGTCTCCAGAGATTTACTGAAACAAGCCAATTTCAGTATCAAAGTGGTTTTGATTACCTGTTCCCAGTCATAGACAATGAGCTGTAATTCTTGGCTCTCTGGTTCTTTGACAACCAAATCGAATTCTTCGTTCCATTCAGGATTCAAGTTACTGTGTTTAACAACTGTCTTCTTACCAGGAACCTTGTCTCCAGAGAGTGTTAATTTCACATAAGGATCTGATCCACCGAGAAGATCTTTCTTCTTAAGCTTTATTGCCTTTATGACTTTCACATTAAGCAATCCAACAGGTTTCTTCATAGCTCTGCAGATCGTACGAATTGAAATTTAACAAAATTTTCAAGAGTAAGGGAAGTGAGACATTTGAAAAAAATAAAACACTTACTTGGAAGGATCCATTATTTGTACATTCAAAGTCTTTGGCCATAGGTACATGTTTGCAACCTGATCTTTAATGAGTTCCTATACAATAAGAAACGAATTCAAGAAACAGAGTTTCAGGTCCGAACAAGAACGATTGTTTAGTTGGGAAGGTAAAGAAACAGCTTCCAAAACGTTGTACCTGGACAAATCTATATAAGCCAGGAATCGCCATTACATCTGCACCAAGTAACTTCAGTCCAAAATCTACTTGTGGCTGCAGAAGAAATATCACACATTTAGACTCTCTGTATGTGTTTTGAGGTATTATACAAAAACAGTTTTTGCTCTTTTTTTGGATTATACCTTATCCATAAGAGAGACAAATATGTTGGCAAAACATGGGAAAGATGGGACCAATGGCTTCAGAGTAATCCTTGGAGTTGCATAAACTAGCAAATCAACCACCTGATGATACAATCTCGCAAGTAATCAGAAAACATTACTTATTTTCTTGGAGATTCAACGATCAAAACCTTACCTGAACAGTGGCTTTTAACCCAAATGCTTTGGCTACAACAATGATATTAGGGTTCCCTGCCCATTTCACTGACAATTCCATGATCAGTTCTTTGTCATCAGTTGCATAAACTTTCAAACCTGCAAATGATAGTGACAATAAAAAAATATATGTTGGAAGAAGAATCTGAAGGAACAAGTATGTGTATCTATGAGTGTTAAAACAGAAGGACGAGAAACCTTGGAACGTCGGTGGTAGAGAACCCAAAGTGAGCATTTCAAATTCAACAGAATCGATTTTGTAGTTTGGAACTTGCTCAGCGATAATGGGTTTTGCAATTGACTTGGCCATCTTACAAATAGCCTGAAAGAAACATTGTTTCACAAGTTATTGAAGATCAAAGACAATAACACATGAAAGCTAAAGAATAAGACTTCACCTTGTCCAAATAAGGCCACATATGGCCAACGAGCTTGTTAAGCCAGTCAATCTTGTAAGAGAAAAAGAAACTTTGTTACAAATTGGACCATAATATATATTAGCATTTAAACAAGGAAACTATGAGGATGTAGAGAAACATACACGATCAAAATCAGGATTTTTCACCCACAGAGGTATTTCAGGGAACATTTTTGCTATAGTCTCTGAATCTAACTCCACCAGTGGCTTGATCTCAGGGTCCTGACCAGAGATCCAACGTTAGAAGTTTTAGTTAGCATATATAAACTTCAAATTTTCGAAATTATTAAATCATTGAGACATTCTTCCAGACATTAATAAAAATAAAAAGGTTTAGAAGAAACAAACAAATGATTTCCATGCATGCAGATTATTTTGAGACCATTAGGGAGATTATCGAAAAGTATATCTTAACACGATTAGTAGCATTCTAAGAGGAAAAAACCAAACGGGATCAAACAAAACTCCAATTCGGAAATATAATAAACAAACAAAATGGGTACTTGAAAAAAGATGCGAGAAGAAGATTCGAAGATGCATGCCTGAACATCAGTAGACTGGTAATAGATGAACAAGTAGTAACCGATGACGATTCCGATCGTTGTTCCGAATCCAAAACCAATCACACCCAATATTGTGCTGATTATTCCCATTTTCTTATCAAATCAAATGTCGCTCTTCAGATTTCTCCTTCTTTGAACCACGAACTCAAAAAAAGAAAGCATTAATTAAGGGAAAATTAAATATCAATTAACATTTTGATCTGCCCATGGATTTACGTTAGAGAAAGAGAAAGTCCCAAACACATAGTCACATTACTATTATATATCCTTCACTAGAGAGAAATTGATTAGAGACTTGAAAGAAAAAAAACGGTTTTGAATAGGAAATGTTCCAAGAGCGTTATGTACGGAGTCTCTCTCTCAAACGTCCATTTGTTAGGCTGGGATTTTATAGTTTCAATAGTATCGACAAATAAGGACTTTATTGCAAGGTATCAGATTTGTCCATTTAAATCAAACCTTTGCTTCAACTTCTCCATTGCTTACTTATTAATCTTCTCTTTTGATGTTTAATGTAACAGTTTTTTCATGTTTGCCCACTATCCTATTTTTTTATTATAAGTAAATAGATAAATTGTTTTCTTTTCTTCTTTTATTTTTTTTTAGTTTTATGGTTACGTACTACTTACTACAAGTATACAACCGTGACGAATGACGACAACAAAAATTGAGGTTTGCCTTTTTTCTTTGTTGATAAAGCTGGTTAAGGTCGTCTAAACTCAAATACAAGTTGACGATTATATGGTGCATACAAATATTAAAAATATTTCGAAACTCAAATAAGTAAAAAAATACAAAAGGCCGAGGAAAATCAATTCTTGGATGAATGTGCAAGCTAAAGAGAAGACATATGCCACGAAGTAGACAGCCCATCGGTGGGGAGGCCTTCCCGTTAGACTCTATCCATCTATATACTTAACTGGATCATATAAAATGTTATTTTGGTACCTTATGTAATCTCGACCAACAATTAGATGTATTACATGACATTCATACAGAGATCTCTAGGTTATAAAGAAAACAAAAACTTGATGTATCATATTATTACTTCCGTATTATTCATAGCGAATAAATATTTCAATAGTCTATGATTTATATTTAGAACTTATAATAAATTTGTGTTTAATTTCTTAATATCGAAGCAAACCAAGGATCATAAAAAGCAGATCTAGAAAATTATGTACGTTCTTTAAAAAAGAAAGGTATGTACGTGGACTTTAGATATGGTCGGTGCAAAAGTAATAATAGTCATGATGGACCACGTCATCGGCTAAAAGCGACTCCAAAAGTAGCAATGCACTGACTCTCGTGGAAATACCACATAAACCCTAGCTAGCAGCTACATATAATGTGGGGAAAATTTTGAATTTTTGGTGAAGAATGGGATACAAAAAAAAATAATGATTATCGAGTAAGAAAACAAGAAGAGAAAAAGTAGAACGAAAGCCTATGAACTAGTTATATATATACATATATTAGAAGGGAATCATATAAAGTGTAGACGTAGTACAGCACGGTAAAAAGTGTTGTAAGAAATTATGAGACTGCATATCAAAGTAAAACTAAAAACTCATGTGTGCAGTACACTGAGTCTTGATATAGATATTATTACTATATGATATGTACTATGCATATTAGTGTATGTCAGTAATATATATTAGCGCGCGCTTATGTTGGACTTAAGTGCAATTTGCGTTAAATTTTGATTTTATTTGGTTGAAAAATGAAAGTCAACAAATAAAACCAAAGTTCTACCAAACTTGCTGTAATGTATTAAATATGTGTATATACCAGACGAAAGGATGAAAAGAAAAGAGTGACCACACCTAACCATGATTATGCCAAAACAAAGTTTTAAAAAAAAGCTGTGATTATCGTCCAAGTTTAAATATAATGATATTCTTCGTATATTCTTTGTGGGTGTTCAAAAGCACATCAAAATAAATATACCATAAATAAAGATTTTAAAATGTTTTATTGATGTCCATCCGCAACTAATCCAATCAGATAGAAATATATGTTATATATGTTTGTTTATATATGTTATGTTGTTTTGATGTGTGTTATAACGCATCTGTCATAAGTAATACTTATATCAAATGTTTGAATTTTATTTTGTCTTATAAGTTACAAGATAATAGGCCAAAACTCAAACCAATAATTTATATTAATTAAAATACGGAAATGAAATATAAATGTATATATATATTTGGTTATATACTTATATTAAGTTATTAACCAAACATAGTTAAATCGCGATGAAAAAATCTATCTACACTGACGAATCTTCAATCACTATATATAAGTCTAAAACATACTGATTGGTCTATTTTTGATATTTGGAAAAATTATTTAGTGTTAGCCATCAGCTACGAATTTTCTCTTCTAAATAAAAAAAATCCCCTATTGAATATTCGGTAGTGCTAATTGGCTCAATCGTACAAATGGTAACATTAAGAAAATGACAAGGTTTTGATTCGCAGTACGTAGTTTTATTGATCAGTTTATTCGATTTCTAGGCTCATGAGTTGTTAAAATTAATGGTTACATTACCTATCATTTGCATTTCAATTGAATATATAATAAGTATTGTATTTAAATTGATCTTTACGCAATAGACAAATATCGTAGTGATATCCTCGATGCCTTCTATTATAATGTCCACCATATAAAATACTATTCGATATCTTCTTCCTTCGTATTATTTCTATGGCAGGCACATGCAACCATGCATGAAAGACCGACCAATCCTATTCTGGAAAACCACACGACAACGATGAATGGCTGGTGTGATGCCACGTGTCAAGATCTGTGGCGACGGGATTGACTGGGACCTACGCTTTCCCTCCACATGAGGTCATCAAGGAAGAAAGCCACCGATGATACCGACGTGTATGGTCAAGATCTACCTAAAGCAGATCCCTAATCACACGGCTCAGATTCTCTCAGCGGCTTTTGTAATACTTATTTCACGATCCAGCGGTTCATATTCAATCGGCGGTGACCGTCCTATAGCGTTTCCCGGGACTTGTGCTGTATTGCAATTGGTATGTACACTTGAAGCTATAACATTAATAAAACTGCGATATTCTTCTAGTCTAAAATAAATAAATAAATACTTTTTTAAAATTCGATTTTAAAATTTCGCATTATTATTCGTGGTTTCGATTATAAAAGGAAACAGCCGTGCTCAGTGCCTGGCAACATCTGTCCTCTCGAGGTTAGGGTTCTTTTAGAGAGTTTATACTTTATCGAATGATCCTTCTATCGGATCTTCTAATTAATGGAAGTTTGATTATTAACATCTTTTAGATACTCTTTTCTTTTTTCTTGTCATAAATCTTGAAAACTTATCAACTTATATATACAGGGCTTTCGATCGTATTATTTGGTAGATCGTCGCCATTTAAACGTATATAAATACATTTTCTCTGGTTTTTCTTTGATTCTATTGTTCCAAATCTTTATTAAGTACTCCTTTTAAATTAAAATTTTCAAAGCTTAATCAATGGAAACAATAGCAGTGCAACGTTCACCGGATACACAGGTTTCGGGTTTGAGACCATTCAAGAACCCTAAAAGGAGGAGTTCTCGTGGACGTTCTCTTTCAAGATCCGGAGGAAGTTTGGCTCTTCCAATTAATCCGACGTCGTCCTGGGGATCTTCGCCGGCGTATCCGCCGCCGCATAGTTACTCTCAGCCTCCTCTTCTCCCTCTTCCACGTGTCAACAGCTCAACTCTTCCTCTGCAACGCGTCAACAGCTCTCGGCCACGTGTCAACAACTCTACTCTCAATTGCGTCGCTCAGACCAAAGCGATTTCAGAAACACACAAGATGAAAGCGCAGTTTGTCGAATCTGTACCAAGACTGACTCGAACTGGTTCAGTTCCTGTCCGGTCTAACAACCTGCATGATTTTCCTAAAGGATTTGATGGTTACCCCGGTCCAGCGATCCTTTTATTATCTCCGCCGCCGAGTAGTTTGCCCATGCCTAGGTTTTCGATCAAGCCAAAGCTTCGTTGTCACGCAGAAGCTGCCGGCAAAAGTGATGTAGCCACCAATAACATCCGGCGAGTTTTACAGCTCCGGTGAAAGGTGGTGGTGCTACGTAACGTACGAATAAAATAAGCCGATATGGGTTTTTGAATATTTTAATGGGCTTGGATCTGTCTTGTTTTTTAAAGTGATAGAATCTCTCTACTTTGTGTGATTTGCTAAGCCGTGACTTTTGTGATTGGCTCTCTTGGCACAAACTAGCCTCGCCGTAATAGATTTTCATTTTCATGTTCCGTCTCTAAGACTATATAATAAAAGAAAAGTTTCTGATGATGATCGAATATTGAGAGCTTCTATTGCAATCAACAACAATGTTAGAAACAATACAAATTGTTCTGAACTTCTGATGGTGACAATGAATATGTACTTATGTAGTATAGTCAGATGTAAGAAACAAAACTGGTCTTCTCTGTGAATCGAGTCGGATGCTGGAGATAATAATAATCTCTCAACCTTCTGCGAATCTATGTCAGCAATTGGGGCAAGTGTAATATGTTGTCTGACCTTCATCCGCTGATATTGTCTGCAAATCAGAAAATTCCGATGAGACACATTATTCGAAACGAAACAAGAAGACAAGAAGAAGAACTTGAAAGCTTGGACATACCTGTCTAGTTGTGTATACAAGCTCCGGGTGCTGGTATTTCTCGCACGTCTTTTTGATATGCAAAGAGAATAATCAAAAATAAAAGTCACGGAGTAAGAAAAAGCATAGTAATTTTTTTAATTATTATGTTTTTCTTAAAAACCTTTGGTAGCTCAGACTCTTCCTGCGCTTTTTCACCAAACAGAGATATTCCTAGTTCTCTTCTGATATCCTACAAAAATCCAAAGATCATGAGTTGTATACTAACTCTGCATCGTGGATAGTATCAGTAAATAAAAAGAAAACAACATAACACATCTTAAAATTTTTAAAATTGCTTACAGAAACCAAAATGATGAGGACAAGCTATATATCATATTTAAGCACAAACTAGAGACATCAACAGTAAAATTCAGGACATAGTAAGAAAAATTCTGAAACAGAGATAGTAGTTTCCAAGAGTCAACAAAGACACAATCAAAGATTAAAGGATTTATGGTTAAAACAGTAACGAGTGGGATGTGTTAACGGTTACCGGCGGCGGCGAGAGTAAGAGGCGGAGGCCGAGACGGAGATGAAGAAAGAAATATTTGTTGGACATATATAATGGGCTTCAAGCAGAAGCCCAACATATGGGCTTCAAATATTTGAAAATATTTTTTTAATCAATTTTCGTACCAAAATAAATTCCAAAATTGGCGAAAAATGACAAAAAATTGATTTTACATTTTCAATTGAAAGTTGAAATTGAAACGCTCATTTTTTCCGCCATTGAGAGAAAGAGACAATGGAGGAGGAACAGAAAAGTCTCGGTCCTCCGTCGACGTGCCCTTGGAGTGTAACGGTGCGACGAAATCCTCATAGGAAAGCTAGAGCAACGCCGTATACCACTGGAACTAAGCCACCTCTCTCCTCTTTAGCTTCCGAGAAGACGCACGACGTTCCTACTTTTCCGATCGACGAGATTCTCTCTATCCAAATCCCTCAATCCGAACCAAAACCATCTATTCCAGAGAGTTTAAAGATTTTCCTTAGAATCAAACCTTTAAGAAGCTTCACCAAGGTTACAACCACCGCGAAGAGCAGACCTAGAAATCATGTCTGGCCTCAGAATCCTTCCAAGAAGAATAGCGCGAAAGAGAATAGGAATCCGGAGATTGCGAAGAAGATTAAGAACCAAGAAGCTTGTATTACTCTCAACGATCCTTATTCAGTCACACTAACTCCGCCTCAAGCGTTGCAAGAGCTGAAACGAAGTAAGACTGAGGTATACGAAGGGTTTTCTCATGTCTTCCCGGCCGATTGTTCCCAGGTTCGATCAAATTTCGTATCAATTTACTTCCTTTTTGGTTGAATTTGAGATTGGATCAGAGTTGACGAGTTTTTTTTGCTGTTTGTAGAACGATGTGTATGATAAAATGGTTCAACCTTTGTTGGAGGATTTCATGAGAGGGAAAAGTGGAATGTTAGCAGCATTGGGACCTAGTGGTTCCGGGAAGACTCATACAGTCTTTGGAACTTTGAAGGATCCTGGAATTGTGCCACTTATACTCCGTCGAATCTTCAAGAAGAGGGATGAGAGTTCTTTTGGATCATTGAGGTAACATCTTAATTGCTAATCGGTTATGTAGTATTATGATACACCATGGATGTGTCAATAGCAGAAAGACCAAACTGTATGATACAATGAATATTCGTGCACTACACACAGCTTGTATCTTGTTCCATAACATCTTTTTTACTTTTCTTCAGGTCATTTAACTTGTCCATATTTGAAATATGCTCCGAACGAGGGAAAGGGGAGAAAGCTTATGATTTACTAGGTGGTGAAAGCGCTGAATTATCTGTGCAGCAATCAACCATCAGGGGTTTGAAAGAGGTTTGTGAGTCCTTTTTTTTTTTTTGTGTGTGTGTGTGGTGTTTCTTGGGTTGACAATAACATTCAGTTGACAATATAGTAACTCTCCGTCTGTTCTCAACCATTTGTGTTAAGTAGGTCCCAATCCAGAATTTGGAGGAAGCAGAGTCTTTAATTGGACAGGCAATGCTGAAACGTGCAACGGCTACAACAAACTCGAACAGCCAATCAAGGTATTTGGCAGAAAAGTTTTTGGTCTAACTTGATTATAACTTCTCTCAGAATACCAGTTTGTTTGAACCTTTGCCAGCAAACCCTTGTGCTTTTTCATAGATAAGCAAATGAATTTGAAGCCCATTCACATGAAAGATAGAACCTTTCTCAATAATGTTTAACTAGATGTCTTCGCGTCCTATACTAATTTTGGAATTTCTTGCAGTCGCTCACAATGCATCATTAACATACGAGCATCATGCAATGGCTTTTCCAACGAAACCAAAATGCAGTCTAGTGATGCTATGCTGACGATAGTGGACCTGGCGGGAGCAGAAAGAGAGAAAAGAACTGGAAATCAGGTTTTTATCTATTTTGTTTATACTTTGTATGGACTCTTTACAGAATTGATATGCAAAGCCACAAATATATGCCATGTCTGAAAGTATTTGACTTATAAATACAGATTCAGTGTAATAATTAGGAGAAAAGATTCCTAGCTTGACTACAGATTATAGGTGACTGTAAGATATTGTCCAGTACTTGTTCTTAGCATCACAATAGGACATGGTTAACAGTGAACATGTCTTCATCTGCATAATAACATTTGTTCCCTGTTTGCTTGTTCAAATTGTTTTGCAGGGAGAAAGGTTGGTTGAGAGTAATTTTATCAATAATACATCCATGGTTTTCGGTCAATGTTTGCGGGTAAGAGCATTGATTTGGACTCCCTAGAGATGGCCTTATTCTATCTCTGTTTTTATTTTTATGCCTGCTATCCGCTAACCATGAGCACACTGTATCTGTTGGCAGTCGCTTTTGGAGTACCAGAAGAACCGAAAAAAGGGATTTCAGAAACATCATCAAAATTCTTTGGTATCTTCTGCCTTTAAAATCCCTTCACATTATCTCATGAAAAGTTTTAAATGATTTATTAGTTATTTAATTTCCCCATTCTATATGCTAATATGATTTTGGCTTTATGTAGTTAACGAGATACTTGCGAGATTACCTAGAGGGGAAAAAGAGGATGGCTTTGGTATGCGTACCAGAATTTTGGGATTTCTTCTTATGTTCTTAAACATTAGTATTCAAAATTTGATAACTTATCATCTTCTCCTCTATCTATTTTACAGATTTTAACCGTCAAAGCAGGGGAAGAGGATTATCTTGATACCTCCTATCTTCTGAGACAAGCATCACCTTATATGAAAATCAAGTAATGTTTGTTATTATGAACTCAAATATGAAGTCTACTTTTCTCGCAAATGCTAATGCCTTTCATTTGTTATTTTATTTAGATTTGATAACACTGAGGAACCTTGCAACAAGAGGCAGCTTAAGACATGTCCAAGAGCTGACAAAAACAAGAAAATTAAACTTAGTGCTCCCAAGACTTCCCAAGTTTGACTTCCTCTCCGCATTTTTATTGTATTTTCAGCAAATCTTAAAAGTTATTAGCATATGCCATTTACTAACAAAATGATGTGTTTGCCATCTCTAGATTGAAGAAATTTCTCATGGAGAGAAAAACCAAATTTCTCATGAAGGTAGGATTGTGCTCTGACAAGTTTTCCAAATAATTTGACAGCACAGAATTTTGTTGGTTTCTTTCTGTGATCTCTCTATCTTCCCTGAGAAACAAGGAGATGACATATCACGTAAAAGACCTGTTTACAAACAAGAAAGCAAATGTCTAATACGATTTTTCACCAGTGCATTTGCAGGGAAAGAAAGCTGATTCAACAGACAGATCATCTCCGAGGCTGGAACATGTTGCCCAGGATAAAAACGAGCGAGAGCACATCATCATGCGGAATTTTTCTAAAGTCTTATGGAATGTTTTGAAGCAGTACAACGAGAAATTAAAAGTAATGTCCTGACTCTGCCTGTAATTTGCCTTGTGACTGAACTTATTTTACTTGAAGCTATGACATATAACAGTAGAAGTATATCTATTATTCTCTTTTTTATTATCTTAGGTTGCAGAAGGTGAAATATGCAGTCTCAAGGATAGCCTTCAAAGAGAACAGCTAAAATCTCTTGGATTGGAGACGGAGTTGGTCAGTCTCAAGTCCTCTTGCCTGGCAGAGCCATGTATACCTGAGGTAGAAGCCCTTGTACATGCAAAGGAACAATTTGAGGTTGATGCAAATTCGACTACTGTGGTAGTAAGTTTGGATAGGTTTCTTCTTAATATTTCACTTTCTCATACCTGCCAAAGATAATTATTGTTCGCCACAAATTTTCAGAGGAGTGTCGAGGATGATTCTTGCAACCTTGTCAAGGAAAAAACTGAAGCCGGCTCAGAAGAATCCAGCGAGCCCTGTATTTCAGAGCCATGTATACCTGAGGTAGAAGCCCTTGTACATGCAAAGGAACAATTTGAGGTTGACGCAAGTTCGACTACTGTGGTAGTAAGTTTGATAGGTTTCTTCTTAATATTTCACTTTCTCATACCTGCCAAAGATATTTATTGTTCGCCACAAATTTTCAGAGGAATGTCGAGGATGATTCTTGCAACCTTTTCAAGGAAAAAACTGAAGCCGGCTCAGAAGAATCCAGCGAGCCATGTATACCTGAGGTAGAAGCCCTTGTACATGCAAAGGAACAATTTGAGGTTGATGCAAATTCGACTACTGTGGTAGTAAGTTTGGATAGGTTTCTTCTTAATATTTCACTTTCTCATACCTGCCAAAGATAATTATTGTTCGCCACAAATTTTCAGAGGAGTGTCGAGGATGATTCTTGCAACCTTGTCAAGGAAAAAACTGAAGCCGGCTCAGAAGAATCCAGCGAGCCCTGTATTTCAGAGCCATGTATACCTGAGGTAGAAGCCCTTGTACATGCAAAGGAACAATTTGAGGTTGACGCAAGTTCGACTACTGTGGTAGTAAGTTTGATAGGTTTCTTCTTAATATTTCACTTTCTCATACCTGCCAAAGATATTTATTGTTCGCCACAAATTTTCAGAGGAATGTCGAGGATGATTCTTGCAACCTTTTCAAGGAAAAAACTGAAGCCGGCTCAGAAGAATCCAGCGAGCCATGTATACCTGAGGTAGAAGCCCTTGTACATGCAAAGGAACAATTTGAGGTTGATGCAAATTCGACTACTGTGGTAGTAAGTTTGGATAGGTTTCTTCTTAATATTTCACTTTCTCATACCTGCCAAAGATAATTATTGTTCGCCACAAATTTTCAGAGGAGTGTCGAGGATGATTCTTGCAACCTTGTCAAGGAAAAAACTGAAGCCGGCTCAGAAGAATCCAGCGAGCCCTGTATTTCAGAGCCATGTATACCTGAGGTAGAAGCCCTTGTACATGCAAAGGAACAATTTGAGATTGACGCAAGTTCGACTACTGTGGTAGTAAGTTTGGATAGGTTTCTTCTTAATATTTCACTTTCTCATACTTGCAGAGGAATGTTGAGGATGATTCTTGCAACCTTGTCAAGGAAAGAAGTGAAGCCGGCTCTGAAGAATCCAGGGAGTCTCCTGTGCCAAGCAAAAATGTGGTACCTGGCTGCTATTTTTTTGTATATATATTTCTGTTTACTAATTATCTCTGGAAGTATCTGCTGGTTTTAAGGCTGTGCATGTCCTAATATTTATTTGATATCATTAACCTTCCATTTGTCTTTTAAGGTGAAAGATGCTGAACTTGTTGGATGTCACTTGTCTTCTCAGAATGATACAGACCCAAGAGTAAGGCTAGTTTAAGTTAATACCTTGTTTGTGTAGTTGAGAAACTTGTTCACGAAATCATGTGGTTTTGTTGTGTGTTTGCACTGATCAGCAGTCTGTCAACTCTGAAGAAAATGTGGGAATTACTTTTGCGTCTACTCATGTTGAAGCTGAAGTTACTGACTTTCCAAGAGATGAGGTATATGAGATGTTTCATTCATTCGGCCAATCTTTGAGATACAACAACTCCAGAATGTCGTGAACTCAAAACTGATTTTTTCCTCTAGGCCATCCTGATTCACGATGGTCCAACATCTTCACCAGAAGAAGTTGAACTTAGTCTAGATTGCATCCACAACCGGCTCTCTAACGTTCAAACAAAATCAGCAATATCTCGCCGATTTTCAGATTCAGAGAAGCAGGAAAGGTCAAGCGTGATTTCTGATCGTCACATTGGGTTTAAAACACAGTTTTCTATCGAAGCTGTAGTAGCCGGTCTCTATCTCTCTCTCTGTCTCTAAATTCTCTTTGGTCCTTTTCCAGAAATAGAAGACTGTTGCCTGCATCATCCAGATCTCTAACTGAGGAAATGAGCGACTTGGACATAAAAGATAACCAGATTGAGAAAACACAGGTTTGGCCAATCTTGATCCCTTGCTCCACCACAAATCTTGACAACTTCACCTCATGGCTATAACTAAACGTCTTTCTCATCTCTAGGTTAAAATCGCCAAGACTCGTGTTCAAGAGAATGTAGAACCAACCCGAGGTCAGGAAATTGAAGTCCCAGCCCGTGAAGCAGAACCTGCATCAACTAAGAAACAGGGGAACGGAAAGAAACCAAAAAGGTTGTTCTTTTGCTTATCTTTTATTCTCCTTTTTCTCTTCTTTTCAGGTTTACTTAAATAGAAAACCTTTGTTCCTGTAACAGGAGACTCCAACCTGCTTCATCTGTGTTATTAACAAGAGAAATAAATACGTTAGAGATCGAGGATGATATCTCCGAGCCAAAGGTACACATACATGACCAAACCAGACACAAAGAACCAACAGTTTATAGATATCATGTGATTTAAGTTGTCAAATTCACTTGCAGGGGACCAGAGGCCGAAAGAAGACGACAGTGGCACAACCAAGAAGCCAAGGGAGTGCCACTCTCCTCCGTCTCCTCACAAACAGTCTTCATCTCTAACATCTATCAAACAAACTTGCATCAACATATTATTGTATAAACATAAAATCCTAGTAGTCGTATATATTGTATTTGTCAAAGCTTTTTTTTGAGCCGCAAGATGAAACATTGAACCTCGTAGATCGTGGTGATGTTTGCGAGCAATGTAAGACAGTAGTGAAGAACTTGCGGGTAAAATATGCAATCACAATTAATGTTATTCATGTCTATGCGACTTGTTTATGATTCATGATCGAGAGATTCGAGACCACCTTTTCATTTCTTGTGATTAACCGTATAAACAGGATCTAGAGTTCATGTAAAAAAAAAAGACTTAACGAAAGTGCTAATATCAAATGAAAATGGATAATTAATCCTCAAAGGAGACTCATCTTGTATACCCCTTGTTCATTGCTGTGAAGAGACAACATAGCAAAAGCTTTAAAACCACTTGAAAATCGGATAAATTATCCGCAAAAGGAAGAGACAAATAGATCATCACAAGGAAGAATGTTGGAAGAAGAGTCCTTGATCCTTGCTTCAACGGATTTTCTTCTTTGTCTTTGTCTCAACGTTGTTGTTGGCAACAGCCGCACAAATCTTTTTCCAGCAACGGAAAGAAATGAGTAACGGTATTAAGATCCACCATCCGTTAGCCCCGATGTAATACGAGTAGTAGTAGAAGGTGTTTGTAGCAAAGTTATCTCCTTCCAAGATAGCAGTAATGAAATAGACCAAACATCCGTAGAGCTGGCCAAGCGAAATCGCTAGCTGAAGCACGTAGCTGTAGGACTTCCCCTTAGCAATTGCATATCTAATTTCCATCAACAACAACAACATAATTCAACATCATAAAGAAAAACAAATGGGAAAAGTATTAACTTGAAATGAAAGAGAGTTACATAGCTAGGAGACAAGCTGGGCCTTCGATAACAGCAGTGATCCCTTCAACAGCTATAACTGCAGAATCTCTACCTACGTATCTTGAATCACCTTTGCTGTATTCTTTCCCTGTGAAAGTAAAAAACTTGATCAACTAAAGAATTGGTCTAATTGGACAACAACAACAACAACACTAAGAAGAAGAAGATTAAAAAACAAACTTACAGACTTCAGCGAGATAAAAAGAAGTCTTGTCCTTGAAAAACTCAGGAGAGAAAACGAAATAGCCTTCGAGAATCATGTGAGTCAAACCAGTGAATGCCCACCAACACATTAGCAATTGATCAACTTTAGCTTTCTTCCTCCCTGAAACCATCAACAACTCTCTGATTTGGGTCGATTTTGCAGAGTGAATAGGTCAAAGTATGGTCAAGCTTGTCGACTATATGACTCCAAATCTGTTCAACTCAACTTAATTCGATTATCGCGTTTCGACAGACAATGCAGAGAGAGGGGAATTACCGAAGAGAAGCCAGACGAGGGAGACGACAAGGATGGAAGTACCGAGGTAGATAGTGACGATGGAGGACATGGACATGGAGATTGGTACGTATCCAGGCAGTTTCAGATCTGTGGGAACGTACGGATGCGCCGATTCCTCCATTTTTTTTCTGACTGTGTGTTTCCTCTGGTCAACGACCCAATGTGAGTGTTGTGGATAGAGCTATAGATCTGAGTGCTGTGCTAATCTCCTCGATCTCAGTTTGGCAGTTACTCATTGGTCCATCACAATATTTTCTTGGTAATAATTGGTCAACATAAGTTGAGTAATGAATTGAATTAGTTTTCTATGACCACTTAATTCAAAAATGTCAGGATGGCCGAGTGGTCTAAGGCGCCAGACTCAAGTTCTGGTCTTCGAAAGAGGGCGTGGGTTCAAATCCCACTTCTGACAAAATTTTGTATTAAATTATCCTGGGCTTAAATTTGTCCACAATGTGAAGGATATCTTGGGCTTTTCCAAAAGAAATTAAGGTTGAATTGTTGGCCCAATACAATTTTAGCTTATTCCCTTTTTAAATTAATTCTTTGTTTACCTTGGCTTGATATTATACCGACATTGCGACTCCCCACCATATCTGACTGGATCTTTTTTCTCTCCTCTGTACTCATAAGCTAAACAATAATCATTCTCAATTTTTGGTATATTTTCAATTACCAAACAAGCGGGAAAACGATTGATTCCGAAATCAACTAAGCCTATCGTAGTTATTTATATTTGAACTAAAATGTCATGCACAAAAGCTGCATGACTGATGATTAATTTAACGGTATCTAAGTTAATGTAGGTTCCACCATGTTTTAATACTTCATGTAGTAAATTTAAAAATTAGTTTTAGTTCATATAATTTTGCGCATAACATCTTAAGTCGAAACATTTAATAATCACAATATGCTTCCATGATTCCGACCAAAAAAAAAAACAATATGCTTCCATGATGCTTAATAAATTGCATATTCGATATACATAAAAAAATAATTAAAAATTACATCCCCTAAGCTTACAACTCTATACCATCTAAATCTCGAGTGAAACACCATGGGGGAGCAATAACCCAATCTAAACGTCACATCGGCAGGACGGGAAACAGGCCTCTTTCGGCCCATAAGAGATCGTTTCTGCGCATACGTGGCAGACTCTAAGACATAGAATCTAGTCAGAAGAACCACCACATACGACAAATAGCAAGCGAGAGAACGATTGTAATAACACGTGAAAGGGCGTGACACGTAGATGGCGAACCACTGCTTTCGTCCAGAGCACCTTCGTAAACCATCTGCGTCGTACTGCCTAAGCTTGGACTTGTCGTCGTCTTCGTCTCTGTGCTCTGTTCCTCAGCTGATTTTAGGCTGCAAATAAAGGAATAAGTGAATAAATCTCTCTGATAATATTGGAACAAACTATGTCTATCACAAAAGGGAGACTAACTTTTGAAAAAGAAAAAAAAAAACTAGTATAAGAGAAATAAATGATTATAAGTAGAATCGAGTATCTAGTGACTTCGATTATACTACAAGCAATAATTCACTAATGGTTTTCATCATATTATCAATTTATCATACGTAAGTACTCAGCTACTATGATTTTAAAGTAATTATTTCTTACCGTTCCAAGAGTTTGGGTAAAAAAATTAGAAGGGCTCCAAATGGAGTTTACCTGGTGTTGGGAGATGGACAGAAAGTGATGACGTAGTTGGGAGACTGAGCGCACGTGAAAGTACTAGACTTGTCGTCATACGCGTAGCTATAGGCGCGTGGACACGCGCTCTTGAAGATGCGCGAGTACGAAGACGGCTTACACGTGTCAGGCGACCCAAACGCGCCGCTGCAGCAATACTGCGGCTGCTGAAATGCTTCGCACGCGCTTTTACACGCCATAGCCCCCTTCCCACCTCCGCCATCGACGCTATTCACTCTAAGCTCCGACGGACACGAGCCGTTTAAATCGACGACGCAGCCGGTGGTGCTGCAATTCTGGCCGGAGCCGCCTTGAGGAACCACCAGCATCTGGACATTGTAGCCGTCGACGAGGCTCACGTCGTAGAAATCGAGTCCTCCAGAGCCGTCGAGAGTGAATTCGGCTAAAGTCGCCGGAGGAGCAGCTCCGGTTCCAGAGCATTCGAGTTTTCCGGAGCCGCAATCTCCGGTAGCACAGGAAAATTTTCCGCCGGAGTCGGTGGAGCAGAGTGTCCTTCCCCAGAAACGACCACCCCATGAAGACGGCGCGTCGACTGTACGCGTCTCGCCTTTCTGGAGAACGAAGCCGGTGGTTGGTAATGGAGGAACTCCGGCGTTAGATAACATTCCCGGCCACACTGTGTAATCGCATTTGTTCTCTATTGTGAAGCTCCTTGACATTGCACCTGAGATAGAACAAATTAAGAAATTTTAAAAATCATTACACAGTCAATCGTTGAATCTGTGAGATTAATAGGTAAATTTATGAGATTCTTACCGGAGAAGAACAAATTCGTTAAGAAGAAGAAGAAGAAGATCAATGCCATGATTGGTCTTCTGGGAGCGAAACGGAGATGATAAAACAGATGAGTGATTTTAAAGAGGATAGTGATTATATTGTAGCTATAATCAAGTGTTGCTGTACGTTGGTAGCTTACGGTGAGTCTGGTGACGTGGTTGCTTTTAAGTGGATAGAGGATTTAGCCGTTGTGATCTAACGGTTACTGACAAATGAGTCCTGACAAAGAAAAAAGAGAGAAGAAACATAAGCCTGCTAGATTTTTTTCTTTTTTGGTCGGCTTCAAGAAAAAAAATCTCAACCATACTCTTGTATTGATATAAAAAAATTAAAAAATATCTTCAATCGAGATTCTTTTCTGTATTTCTCATCATATGATATTTTATGGCTTGAGGGTCAAATTATAAACTTTGATGCAAATGAATTAGAAACATTAGCTGAATTTAGTCTTAACTCAGATCAACTACTCTGGTATTCAAGTGTCTTAAGGAACCATTGCTTGTTGAAATGGATGCATGAATTTTTATTGTAGAATTTCAATTGATAATGATTATCGATAAGATTGGATATTACTTATCTCATTGTCAAGAGTATTGGTTATCTACCACAATATAGTAGATATTGCTGTCAACTGAGAGCAATTCTCTAACCAATCAATTTGTTCTTATCATTGAGCTATATAAACTTGACATTTTGTAGTAAATGTATCATTTATCTAAGAGCAAAAACAATGGCAATAGAGAAACATTTTTAGTATAAATATCTAAAAAAACTTATCTTCAAATTACAGGAATTTGGAAGCAAAAATTACACTTTTGTTCCACTATGCCTGCTACCAAATGTCAAAGGCTCTTGATCAGTAGACTTCAACGTTCCATTGCTCTGCCTTCTTCAACTGCTTCTTATAATCAAACCAGTCAATACCTAAAGCATCACAAAAACCATTTAGTCATTACTTACATTTGATTAAGCAATGGATGTTTCAAGATTTAGAGTGCTAAATATTTGCTCTTTTTACCGTCTTTTGCAGCCAATGAGACCATAATGTCATCAATTCCCTTCTCCATTCCCTTGAGCCCACACATGTAGACAAAAGTGTTGTCTTTCTTCAACAATTCCCATAATTCAGGTGCGTATTGCGCCATCCGAGTCTGGATATACATTTTCTCTCCCTGATCGTTGGCCTGTTCTCTGCTTATCGCGTAATCAACCCTGAAATTCTCGGGGGCCTTTGCTTTCATCTTATCAAACTCCTGATTTTCGATCACAAAACAAAAAGAAGATTGATTACTTTTGAATTGGAAGGGTTTGAGAAACTAGAGGAAAAACCAGAAGAAGAGTTTGTGTGTTTGCCTCTTGGTAGAGCAAAGAGCTAGTGGTTGGCACACCCAAAAACAGCCAAGCTAAGCCATTAAACTGCATCACGACGATTGCAAGGTGTTAGATATTAATATATTTAGTCAAAAATCAAAAGGCTATTGACCGAAATCATTTACTCACCTGGTAGTCATCATGTTTCTCGAAGAACATCTTCCATAAGAAAGACCGGAAAGGAGCAATTCCGGTCCCTGTGGCAAGCTGTGGTGTTCATAAGACAAAAAAAATCTATTAGTGATTAGTGATGTTTCAAGAAACAGAACCTCCTATGGGTTAGTTATCAAATGTCAAGATATTTGAGGTTTAAGGGAGAGACCATAATAATAGTGGCGTTTGGATCCTTTGGCATAAGCATTTCTTTGCCTACAGGACCAGTGAGCTTCACATCACTGCCTGGTTTCAAGTCACCTGAAAAAAAAAGGAAAAGAAAACTCGAAAGTCGAATAACAGGTGAAGAAGTTTAAACAAAAACAAACCTTGTTCACTAGTACTTACACAAGAAATTTGAGCAAACTCCTTTAACAACCTCTCCTTGGTCATTAGTATAGACAAGCCTTTTCACACACAAAGAAACCTGCAACAACTTGTTCATTCACTTAACCAGACAAAACAGAAGGCTATTCTTTTGTAACTTTGTTAAAGGAAATGGTCAATTACGGTTTCAGAATTGCCGAGATCTCCAAGAGCGCTGCTTGCAATGGAGTAAAGCCTGACCTTGTGAGGCTTTCCATTCTTGTCAATTCCGTCGGCAATCACACCGACAGATTGCCCTTCTCTGTACGGGATCTCTCCTATCAAAGACACATAAATGTTACTTCAATTACCATCAAGAAGGGAATCATACATAGAATTATAAAGTAATAGAATGACTACCTTGATGGCTGAAAACCATGTGCCAGGTCTCTCCAGGAGCATCATCAGCTGTGATTTTGGTGTTGAGAAGGCATTTTCCGGTGTAAGGCTCCTTTGGTCTGTACCTATTAACAATCACACCTTCCTCGTTCTTCTTAGACACTTTTTCTACCTTCTTCGTAGGAGTAGGAGTATCTGTTTCTGTTGTGATTTGAGCTCTTATGGAAACCACTCTTTTACCTGACATTACATTGTTGCTTTTGGGATAAAAAGCACCCTTTACAACACAAGAACAAAACCAGAGAGACCTTAATCAAGATCCCATCAACAGTACATTGATCTTCCAAAAGTCTTTTGAGCTATTTGAGAAAGAAAGATTCAAGTAAAAACCTAGAAACTATTTATCCAAAGTTCCAAACTTTACAGAACAACAATCCAGAGACCTGATCTAATACACTGATCTTCCAAAAGTACCATACTTTGGGGCATATTTGAGAAACCATTTTTCCTAATGTTCTCCATCCTCTAGATTTCTAAGTAAAACCAAAAATTTACTAAACATATTTCTCACCAGCTGTGATGATTAGTAAAAGCTAAGATAATTACCTTACTGAACCTGATCCTTTCAGGAGCAATGGCACAACTCGTAGCAGGAAAAGAAGAAGAGTTTGAAGATGTGAGAGAAAAAGCAGCATTCATGGTAGACGCCATTGCAGAGCAAATGAAATCAAAATGGGAGAAAATTTCAGAGAAGTATAAAAAGGAATCAGAAGGAGAAAGATAAGAGAAGGATTGGAAGACATTTGTGTTTGGGTGGATGAGGTTTGAAGAAGAGAGTATCTCGTTGATCAAAGTTGTGGTTATCGTTATTTGACTAGAGAAGCTATATATCTCTTTTGTTTTTTTCCTTTTAAATATCTTTGTGTGTATAAAATACGAAAATCAACTCAACTATGATGTCAAAACATATTTTTTAACACATGTATGTATATAACAATATATAAGATTAGAAACTTTTATTAAAAACCAAAATAAAAATCTCATAGTTATATTGTTTTTTCATTTTCCAGAACTATTTAATAGAGTACATTAAACTTCGTCGTATCTCATTAGATTTTATTTTGGTGAACTTTTCTTACCCAACAGTTCTATGCGATTTCATTAGATTCATCATGACTTCTAACCAAATAATTCTCAGTCGTTTTCAAACTAAAGTTGTCTATAGTTCGAACTTCGAAGTTCAAGCAGGACCATACCAATTTATTTAGACGGGAAATTATTTCACGGTTAATTAATTGAATATAATGTAGTATTAATATGTTGTAAGCTTGTTAAAAGTATATATATAAACTGCAAATACCGAACCGGATTGACACACGCTGACGCTGTAGTCCAGTACGTGCAGAACACACATGTGGCACGCAGCTGATTGTGTCTAGAGAGAACTGGTGTGCCTTGATTGTGTCGAATAAAAGTTTATTTGGATTACTAATTTTGTTCTCCTCAAAATTGAAAATCCTGTAACTATTCAATGGTGTATTTTGATAATCCCTCCGCAATTCCTTAAGCCATAATCGAAATCTACTGCTACGTTCAATTCACAATCGTGATTATCTATACTAATCAAAACTCATGGGTTAATAGATGTTCTGTGATGAATAATAGTTTCTCAATTGATCAAATTATATGCTTTGTTGTTCTTCAAAGCTTCAGACATCTCCTTGAGGTCATTAAACCATGACCATCTCCAAAGATATACCAAAACCAATTCGATGAAATTCTTTTTGCAATAGAGATAATATTAAAACTAACTGACAAACTATAAAATCAACAAAAATTTTGGTTTCAAAAAAAAAAAAGGATTGGGAATGAAGAAAGCTTTCATCAGAGAGGAGTGATCGGTGCATCAATCGGCCACAAAAGGCCTCAGACGACCGTCGTGAGAATTTTAGATCAAATCTCATCACATGAATTTAACTTCTTCACATAAAACAATCGTTTTCTTTTGCAAAATAAAACAAGATCAAAGTTGAATGCTGTCCAGAAAAAAAAGAAGAAGAGAGAAACAAGTTTTATAGCCGGCGATATCGATTATGATGACTAGCTGGCCTTTTATAAGGACGATGACGCAAGTCTAGGTTAAGACATTAGGGTTTTCATGCTCACACGACGTCGTTATTTTGTAACAGGCTCGTACGGTTATCTACATTTCTGGCCCATTTCAATTTTAACTGGATCGAATTCTGAATCTGAAAAGCCTTACAGAATTTTTTAATGAAAAAAACAATTTGACAAAACAAAAACAGAAAACAATATTTTAATAAGGAAAATTTTGCATAACGTGCTCCCATTCCTCTTGTGTGGCACTGGTAACCTCTACAATTGGGAAAAAAATATTACTAAATTTGTTTTTGTATAGACATTTTCATGTGTACACAACTTATTGGCAATATATGCACATGTATGCTCTATAAGTTGCTCAATCCTTGGTAATATAAAAACTGAATCTAAAAATCTGAAATAATATTAACCTTTTTATGGCAACGTAAACATATATTATAGAGAGAAGAATCCTATTCTTCTGAAAACAAATTACTAACATAAAAAGTATAGGAATTACTGTCTTGGATTCAGACTATTGTTCGAATTTTTTCACAGAGATTTCGATTATGGTCAGCCATAAATTAAAATGGCAAGAGAAATATCAAACGGTAAAAATATAAATAGACTTTGGCCAGCAAGAGAGAATAAAAATCTCAAGGGAGGGAAGTGAAGAAGAGAGACGGTTGGTTATATATTAGCTGTCACTCCTCCATCTTTCATATTCCACAACCCACACACCATCTCTCTTGATCTTGTGAACCGCCACACACACTACACAAATACACAATGAGAGAGATCCTTCACATTCAAGGAGGCCAATGCGGGAACCAGATTGGTTCCAAGTTCTGGGAAGTCATCTGCGACGAGCACGGCATCGATTCAACCGGACGTTACAGCGGAGACACTGCAGATCTCCAGCTTGAACGCATCAATGTCTATTACAACGAAGCTTCTGGTGGAAGATACGTTCCTCGTGCTGTTCTCATGGATCTTGAGCCTGGTACTATGGATAGTATCAGATCCGGACCCTATGGTCAGATCTTCCGTCCTGATAACTTTGTCTTTGGCCAGTCTGGTGCTGGTAACAATTGGGCCAAAGGTCATTATACTGAAGGTGCTGAACTTATTGATGCTGTTCTTGATGTTGTTCGTAAGGAAGCTGAGAACTGCGATTGCCTTCAAGGTATTTATTTATCTTATAGTAGTACTATTAAGTTTTCCAGTTTTCGTTTATACGCAAATTTTCTATTATATAGAATTTATGCATCTTGAATTGTATATTTACTGCATCATCGGATTTAGTTTGATTCAATGATCAATCAAATTCCAATTCATTTCATAGTTTTGTTGACGTCACCTTGTAATATAGTATGATATCTACTTAGTTGATATGTCACGAGTTCAATAAATAGATCACGGAGTAGTAAGTTTCGTACACCAGTTATATTCATTTTTCTTCCTTGTTATTTTGCTTCTTTGATGATCTCGTTTGTCCATTATTGATGTGCATGTGGGTTCTTCACTTCTTCTTCAATAATTCGATCAACTCCATCAAATTGTCTCGTTAATGTAAACTGATTGCAAGTGACGACAGCAAAAATAATTGAAATGCAAGTGCTGTGTTTTGTGTGGAGTGGGATGTTATCACTTATTATTTGTAGGGCCAAGCTGTTTTGTATACTATTGAGATATTTTTTTATGAAGTTTCATGTAAAAGCTGCAGAGATAAGGTATTAATTAATACAGTATATTAGAATATCATTGTGATGTCGTGATCACAACATTTTCAAGGCACGGTGATTGCGGGTTACCAGATGCATTGGTCCTACAAATAAATTTCTTGTAAATTTGGAGTAAAATTTAGAGTTTAGAGATAATGTTTGTGGAGCCCGCACAACAATATATCTCACGTGATTCGCTTGATTTATTCAAATCAAACATTATTTTGCAGAGAGTGATGATATTCATGTTTTCTATAGTGGATAGAAACATTACAGTTGATTTAGTAAGCCAAAGACTAGTGTGATTAGATATACGAATGTTGTTTGCTTGACTATGAACACTCTTTTGATGGAACCAATATAATTCCTATCATTATGAATCATGGAGCTGCATTATTTTACAGGGTTTCAGGTGTGCCACTCGCTGGGAGGAGGCACAGGTTCTGGAATGGGAACTCTTTTGATATCAAAGATTCGAGAGGAGTATCCAGACAGAATGATGCTCACTTTCTCTGTTTTCCCATCTCCAAAAGTCTCTGACACAGTCGTTGAGCCTTACAATGCAACTCTATCAGTCCACCAGCTCGTAGAGAACGCTGATGAATGCATGGTCCTTGACAACGAAGCTCTCTACGACATCTGCTTCCGTACCCTCAAACTCAGCACTCCTAGCTGTAAGTACACCCAATTCTTATCCTCCAATAACCCAAAATGTATTTAAAACTAAATCTGTTATTCCGCATGAATCATGTAGTTGGAGACTTGAACCATTTGATCTCTGCAACAATGAGTGGTGTGACTTGCTCCTTAAGGTTCCCGGGACAGCTAAACTCTGACCTCAGGAAGCTTGCGGTGAACCTAATCCCCTTCCCTCGTCTCCATTTCTTCATGGTGGGTTTCTCGCCGCTCACTTCCCGTGGCTCACAACAATACATCTCACTCACAGTCCCTGAGCTGACTCAACAAATGTGGGACTCCAAAAACATGATGTGTGCAGCTGATCCACGTCACGGACGTTACCTCACAGCCTCGGCTATCTTCAGAGGACAGATGAGCACAAAAGAAGTCGATGAGCAAATCATAAACATACAGAACAAGAACTCGTCTTACTTCGTTGAGTGGATCCCAAACAACGTGAAATCTAGCGTTTGTGATATCCCACCAAAGGGGCTCAAAATGGCGGCGACCTTTGTGGGTAACTCGACGTCGATCCAAGAAATGTTCAGGAGAGTGAGCGAGCAGTTCACGGCTATGTTCAGGCGTAAGGCGTTTCTGCATTGGTACACAGGAGAAGGAATGGACGAAATGGAGTTTACGGAAGCTGAGAGCAACATGAATGATTTGGTGGCTGAATACCAACAGTACCAAGACGCCACGGCTGATGAGGAAGGTGAGTATGATTATGAAGAAGAAGAGGAGGCAGCTTACGAGACTTGATCTATCAAATCAAACATCATGTACTAAGAAAAAAGGAAACGACTCATGATAATCTCTCTCTTTTTTATTTCATTGAAAACAGAGAAAATGGGATTTTTTTTTATTTAATGTGTTTTTGTTTGTTACTGGTTAGTAATTGTTAAAAGAAAGTTTGAGTTTCCATTTTTCTGTGTCATGTATTTGCCATTTTTAGTTAATTCTTCCTTGCTTCTCAAGATATATTGTTTTCTGCACGTATTTCCTTATAAAGTCATGTTCTTACCAAATCTACTTCCGGTGTTCTTTTAAATTGCCATATTTCATTTATACTGTTGGGAAAATATATTTAATATTAACGCTTGTACTCGTTGCTTGTCCTGTATTTTGCAATAAAACTGAAATCTAATTGAGCATAAAGCCAATTAGAAACACTGTATATATATATGCGTTAAAACCATACTAATAATTTCTACTTCTCTTTATGTGTCCCACATCGAGTACATAGTAAACGGAAGCTGAAAATTTTACCTTTATAGATAGATTTATTACTCACCGACTATTAATTTTGGGCTAGTGAAAATGGGCTTGGCATCAAACGGCCTTTAATGTTCGATTTCTTTTTTTGCTAGCAACAAGCTGGGACGAGTTTACTTTAGGGTACATCTAAAACAGCCAGGTACTTGTGCAAGTAGAACTTACATTGATTCTAGATATTCATTGGCCAAAGACTTAAATAAGACGCTCATTGTGGGTGAAAATAGACAAATAGAATTAACGTTCGTGGTGAAAAATTGGGTAAATTTGGAGTTTAAGATCCGAATTTGTGTGATTTTCGTGTAGGTTATAACAGGAATGAAGCATCCCAAGTATCCGTTTGAAGCAGCAATTGAGGAGGAGCAAGAGAAATCTCCCCCGGAATCACCTGTTGATGTTGGTGAAGCTAAGAACAAAGATGAAAATGATGAAGAAGAAGAAGAGGTAGAGAATACGGAAGTTGAGGTGACCAAATTATATCCAAGTGGCGCTTCTCCGGCCAACAAGATGCAGACCATTATATCGCAATTCACAGAGGATCAAATGAGCAGATATGAATCTTTCCGGAGGTCTGGTTTTACAAAATCAAAAATGGGCAAGTTTGTACAGAGAATCACAGGGAGTCATCAGAAGATCGACGACAGTACGAATACTGTTGTGTGTGGTATTACAAAGATGTTTGTTGGGGATCTTGTGGAAACAGCTCGAGTTGTTATGAGGGAAAAAAAAGAATCAGGACCTATCAGACCTTGCCATATCAGAGAGTCCATTCGAAGACTTAAGCTCCAAGGAAAAGTGCCTAGAAGATCAATTCCAAGGCTTTTCCACTAATCAGAATCATGGGTTTAAAAGTAGTGACTAGGAGAAAAGAGTGACCATCATGCATTCTCTAAACCAAATCCATATTACTGTTTATCCGACAAATTAACTCTTTGTTGTTTTATTTTCTATTTTGTTTAATAATTAGAGAATACTCAAATGTTCGTTCATTGAATGCAAACAATCTGTGATTACTCTTAAATTGAGACCTTTAAAACGATTACAAATCAGACAATGAGATTTCAGTCTTTTAATTCCAACTACTTGGCTCTAGGTTTTTTAGAGACTCTGCTAGCCAAAAAATCATCATCTGAGTCGTCATCACCATCGTCATCAGAGTTCTTCTTCCTCTTTTTCATGGCTGGTTTCGAATCATTTCCCTTCTTTTTGCCTGCCAAAGCTTCCGCTGGTGATTTTTTTGCATCCTTCTTCGCGGGCACTGATTTGGAGCTGCTTCTTGGAGTGGAAGCTGCAGATTTTGCTGGAGAACTGAACTTTCCACCTTTTTGCAGTTTCTTCTCAAGAACTTTCTTTGCTTTTTCAGCTGGAAGCAATCCAGACTCCATCAACCTGTAATCAAAAACACAAAATGGTTTCAAATAAACAGAGCAACCTATAAAAGCAAATGATGAACAGACCCATATATATATACTAATGCTTTGTGTGATTGATTTGTAAGAACTCGAAGCTTTTAGGGAGGATCTTAATGATGTTCAAAATTCATGTGAGCTTAATGTCAGTGTCAAAAAACACAAGAGACCATCGAAAACCAAACACAAGCATGCATTAGGTTCCAAAGGAAAACCAAAAAGAAAGGATGAGAGAATGAAAGGAGTATCTCAACTTCATGCAAGTCTCAGTTTACACATTGAGTGATTAAACACAAATAATCAGATATATACCAAAACAATACATGTATGTAAACGTTTCTCAAGTTGCAGAGAGCAATGTAAGGCAGAGAAAGGAATAGAAGAGCTCACCAAATCTGAGCCATTTCGCTAGTGGGAATTTGCTTGTAAAGTGACTCATAGAAAATCCTAAGTGGTTCTCTCTGCAGAATTGCAAAACCAACAAGAGAAATTCTTCAAACGAATTCGCCAACAAATCCAAAAATAAGAGAAAGAGAGCAGCAAAAAAGATACCTCTTCAGGTTGGTCTCTCTTCTGACCAGGCAAATCATATACTTTTCTTTCTCTCTTTTTCTTTGTTTCTTCTTCTTTCCCAGTTTTCTTCGTCTCCTGTAAACCAAAGAGAGACTCATCAAATTTCTCACCATCCTCAAAATTTATATTCAAACAGAGAGAGAAAGATAAAAATCAAACCTTTGAGACTCCAACAGACGAATTCCTCTTGGAAACAGGCGTCTTCTCATTGTCTTCATCAATATCCTCCTTCTTCTTCACTGGCTTAGCGCGAGACGCAGACGAAGATGACCTGATGGGTTTGTCATCATCATCGTCTTCATCAATCTCGTCCTTCTTCTTCACTGGCTTAGCGCGAGACGCAGATGAAGATGACCTGATGGGTTTGTTATCATCATCATCTTCATTGATCACCTCCTTCTTATTCACTGGCTTAGCGCGAGATGCAGATAAAGATGACCTGATGGGTTTGTCATCATCATCGTCGTTCTCTTCTTTCTTCAATTTCTTCGAGGCAGCATTGTTGTTGGTGTTTGTGGTTTTCTTCCTCACAAGGGAGCTCAAGCTCTTATTGTCTTCCTCAGCCTCAGGTTTCTTCACAGATTTGGCATCCTCCGATGGCATCTTTCTTCAATCCAACAAAAAAATTGAAATCTTCGGGAGATTTGAGAAGGAAACCGCTGTGTTTCTCCTCCGTCAATTGTACCCTAAAAATAAACGAGAACTTGACGCGCCGTCGTTTCGTCCTATGAAGCAAAATCAATTCGGTGAACCGAACCGAAATCTAGTGGTTTAAACCGGTAAAATACGAAACTTTTCTGCAATAAACCATGCTTATATGATTATTAATTTATTATACATCAGTAGAGTCTAAAAGTAGATTCGTAGTTCCATGCGACTGAACTGTATGTACACAGTTTAATTTACCAAACATTGCGACTTCTGACCAAAGTTGGGTTTGATTTGGTGTGAAGACAAGAAGAAGAAGAAGAAGCATATCTATTCAATATCTCAAAGCCAAACAAAAAGAAGTCTCAGTTACAAACAAAATAAAACACAAAAAAAAAAAGACTCTTCTTCAAAGCCGCTTGAAATCTTTGTTGCATTGCCAGATGTTCCGCCATTGCTGCTTCCTTCTCAGCTTAAGCTTCAAGACACAATAACACAGAGAAAATAAAGACAGCTGCTAGATGCAAAATGAGTTTCCTAACTAAATTATTGTAAAAGTTATGCTGGGGGAAAATCTCAAGAACTAAGCTAACGGGTGTTGTCAGCTGGCTAATATACATCAGGGGATTGATCCTAAATACAGATAGATTACATGCAGATTTCAATAACCTAAGCTTTCTAACAAAAGATAATCTATATGGCTCCAGTAGATGGAGACTTCAACTTGGGAAGTCTAAAAGTTGAAGTGAACAGCTTTGGGATTTCTGAAACTGAGACTGGTGTCGTGTTTACTCTTTTCCTCTTTGAGCTTTTGCTTACCTGATCAAAACATTCAAAAGTAAATCAAGATATTTTCCTGTAGATGATCGCAATTAATCAAATAGTGTATATAATCATTTCTATTCTCTCTACTCCTAAGAATTTATAAACACACAGACACCACAAGCATATTCAAATTTTATAAACTACCTTTTCGTTTGGTGATGATGCAGCAGACTTCTCTTTCTTAGTAGATATATGAGTTCCCACTGTACTTCCACTGCTACGCTTTTCAACTTTTGTGCATCGAGTTAAAACAGGTGTAAATCCACGAGACTTCTTCAAAGACTCTAGATCCCGGGAGAGCTTTGAGATTTCCTCATCTTTCTTAGTAGAATTCATCTCCATTTCAGCCACCTTAGCCTTTAACCTTGAAATAGTCTCATCCTTCTCTTGGTTAGTTGATTGAAGTTGCTCTTGATAAGATATAAGACTAGAAATTTTTGAACTCGCTTGAGCAAGCTCATCATCTTTCCTGTTTAACTTATCAGTGAATCCACTCTCGATGCATTTGAACTGATTCCAAGCAAACCCGTTTTCTCGTAAAAGATCAGATACCTCACACTTCTTTTCAGAAGCAAGCTTCTCATACTGAAGTTTCATTTTTCTGATTTTTGCTTCCAGTGACTTAATAGCCGAACCTTCTGAGTTGCCACTTTCATTCTGCATCTGCATTTTTATACGAAAAGAAGAAGCATTTATATGAGTTCCAAAAACAAAACGAAAAAAACCCACAAGAGCTTACAAAATTGAAACTTTCACTTACATTTGTATTGAGAGTGAGGAAATCAAACCAAGCCTTGAAGTCAGTTAACTCGTCCAGCGTCTGTTCTGCAATTTCCACATTGGTTACGATACAAAGAATGAAACTTTATTTAGTCGTAGGAAACCAGAGGAGCAAACTAGAATCATTTATCCCCAAATAGTCACTCACCTAATTTCAAATTGCAGAGAGAACGATCGCTTTCCTTTAATCCACACAAGAGATTGCATTTAGAGGTCTCAAGCAACTGCATCATCTTTGTCGTCTCAATTTCTTTCATCATCTGAAAAAAAAACAGGGCATTAAAGACATTACACTTCAAAATTCTTAAGAAGAGAGCGAATCCCTAAAAACCCTAACTTTATCCGAAACTAGAAATCACAAAAGGGGGTTTTTACCAGAGAGAGTTGATCCTCGTAATTTCGAACATCCGAGAGCCAATTTTCGTGCGTAGTCTTGATCGAAGTTTCAATCATCTTCCTTTCTTTGAGAAGCGAGTCGAGCTGGTCCTGTTTCGTCTGTAGAATCTTGACCAAAGTCTTGAATATTATATCCCAGTTTTCCCGTTCCGACGAGTCTTTAGACACTGATTTCACACCCATCTCGATTAACCCAAGTTCCAATACCAATCGAAGAATCACACTTAGCACAAGACTTGTAAGAAGAAAAAAAATCGTAGAGAGAGAGAATTTTAGAGAGATATAAGACCGTTAGGAGTTGCAAGACCAAACAAATGAGAGAGAGAGTTTGCTCAAAGCTCGATTCGGTGCATTTAAAGTTTTAAACTTTACAGCCACACGCGCTCTTTAATGGGCTTTAAATGGGCTCCTTCTTCTCCATACGACCACACATACCAATTGAATAAACCGGAGCATCGATTTGTTAATCTAGTCTTTAAACCAAACCGGTTTAAGGATAATAAATTGACAGGTGCATCAGACAAGGGACGTTAAGTCGTAAAATGCAAAAACCAGAAACTATCAGTCTCTCACCTAACAGCTTCCACGTGTCCTCCTCGCGAAAGTAATGGCATTTCATTGTATGGTTGCGTTCAGAATTCTACAGATTCCTTCTCAAATTGAAAACGAAGAGGACATTGTGTGTTAATCATTCATTAATCACACACTGATCTCAGATAGATAGAGAGAGAGCGATCTGGTATATATAATTTGGAATCAATCATCGAAATTTGGAGAATTTGTGGAGGGGAAATCGAACGATGAAGGCGGAGAAGAGTCCGATTCAGTCCGTGATGGCATGGATTCGCCGGCAACCGCCGAAGGTGAAGGCTTTTCTTGGTGTGGTTACGGCAATGGCGGTACTCGTTTTCCTCAGGGTGATTGTTCATGAACACGACAACCTTTTCATCGCTTCTGAGGCTGTTCATGCCTTTGGAATCGCTGTTCTTATCTACAAGCTCACCAAGGAGAAGACTTGTGCTGGTATAACGTAATTTTAATTTTTTCTGGATTATATATGTTTCGTGAATTTTGGGTTAATTGGGATTCTGTTGTGTCTGTAATGAGTTCTTATGATCGAATTGTCTGATAATTTTGTGTCACTAATGATAATTTGATGATTTGAACAGGGATATCTCTCAAGACGCAGGAGCTAACGGCTTTGTTTCTGGCTGTGAGATTGTATTGTAGTTTTGTAATGGAGTTTGATCTTCACACATTATTAGATTCGGCTACCTTGGTGACCACTCTTTGGGTCATTTATATGATCCGTTTCAAGCTTAGACCCACTTATATGGAAGACAAAGACAATTTTGCTATCTACTTCGTTGTAAGTAATTTACCAAACTCTTTGTTGATAGATAATGTGTTTTGACTGTTAAACTTGTGTAATAGAAGAATGTTTATACTAGGGAGGTCTGGTTTCGTGAATGTGTTTTGAGTGTTAGACACTCGAGCATTACGTAAGCTTAGATAAGTAAAAGACTTTATAGAAGTTGTTTATTGATTCTTATTGAGAATCTTCATATTTATGTAATATTTGTTTTGAGAGCTTTTTTATTTATTGCTTCAGGTAATCCCATGTGCTGTTCTATCTTTTTTCATTCATCCATCAACACGTCACCACATCATAAACAGGATTTCTTGGGCTTTCTGTGTTTATCTTGAAGCTGTTTCAGTTCTTCCTCAATTAAGAGTCATGCAGAACACTAAGGTACTGAGATATACTCTGCTTTTAAGCCTTGAGCTTTTGCCACCAAAGGGCTGAGTCTGAACCTTTCTCAAATGTGATATCGTTTTCTCAGATCGTGGAACCATTCACAGCACATTACGTATTTGCTCTGGGAATCGCTAGGTTCTTGAGTTGTGCACACTGGATCCTTCAGGTTTTTCTGAGATTATATTCTTGTCAGACTACATAATAAGCTCTTATTGTCTCCTACTTTATCTAAAATTGACTTAAACGCATGTAGGTGTTGGATACGCGAGGGCGGTTACTGACTGCATTAGGCTCTGGACTCTGGCCTGTTATGGTCCTTCTCTCTGAAATTGTCCAAACCTTCATCCTCGCAGATTTCTGCTATTACTATGTTCAGAGGTAAAAACGTTTGGTCCACCCATTATATAATTGCGATACTGTTTGATTGTTACGAATGTCTAAAGATTTAGAATTTGTCTGTTTTTGGGAACAGTTTAATGGGTGGACAGCTCGTTCTTCGTCTCCCCTCTGGTGTGGTGTAAGAAGCTTTCCGGAATGAAGTGCTTGGGCTTGTCGAGGTTTAATGATTAGAGATTTTGAGATATACTTACTATACTCATATAATTTAAAGTTTTTGATAGCAAAGAAGCATTAATTAGAGAATTAGCTTTCCAAAATAATGTTAGTTGTGATGACTTTTTGACTTCATATGATTTCACACTACAGTTCCAACTTTTGGCCTCTTGATATGACATTGGAAACTTGAAAGAAAGAAAAAAGTGTAACCTGCCGTTTTAAAAAATTGTTTGGAAACGGATCAACAAAAATGTGATGATAAACGTCGTGATGTTTTCTAACATTCATGGAAGACATCAAGAACTGTGAGATCCATTTTGTAAATTGAACTACAGTATTCAGTGAAACATGCAAAATATAGAGCTATTGTGTTACATACACACAAACAACTCGTATGTGTAAACATTATGCTAAAAGAAAACAACCATCAACTAATCAGATTCATTAATAGTTTAAATAGATGATGATGAGAAGGCTCAAAACGTTGATACATGAACACGAGCTTAAGAGAAGACAATTTGAGTTATTTAGAAGAAGAAAAAAAGACATGAGATCATTCTTTCTTTCTTTCTTAGCTTTTTTTAAGTTTGACTAAACGTAAAAATCGTCGTGATCATGAACAATCCGGTCTTCGCTTTCTTGTTGAGACTTATTGAAAAAGTCTATACAGTCTGAGATAGCTTCACTGTAGTGAGAGTGTGAGGAGTAGTACGAATTACTGCACGATATCTTCGGCGTCTCTAGCCTCTCACAACCATAGCTGGGGTCAGCGGTTTTGTGAGGACGCACGGTGGCGGAGGAGGAGGAAGGAAGGCTGAAGACGATCCTCATAAAAATCTTGCGGAATTTGGAGAAGAGCTTCATGGATGAAGGTATACCTATGAAGGTCTTGTTATTGTGATTATGATGATGATGATGATTAAATGGTTCGTTTATATGAATGGTGTGTGAGTGTGAGTTTGTGTTAGGAGGAGCTCGCTGAAATGATTTTTGCATAGTTTGTGGTGTATATTATAAAGTTTCTTATAGTCTGTCTCTTGCATGTGTTTTGTTTGATTCTGATACTCGTATTTATAGACTTATTTATACACATTGTAAGGGGTTGTTAGAAGCTTTTCGTTATATTTTCTTTTTAAAATACTGATTTTCTTTTAAGATAAAGGGCATTTCGATCATTAAAATATTGAATTTTGAAGGATTAATTAATATAACCGTAATTTAAAAAGTGAGTTGAGAGATTAAGTGTATGATGTTGCATGTGAACAAATCATTTGTATGGGATTCCTCTGTCTTCGCAAAGTGAACTTTTTTGTATATTATACGTACTAAACTTGGATATAGTTATATGTATGGATTAATCAGCTAATTATACCTTCAGGATGCATTTAATAATATTATCATGATTACTTTGGATAACATAAGCTAATTTAATTTCCAGAGACCGAGCTTTAGTTGACAATGACGAAACATGATGCCGAGAACATGATCAACGGTTAATCATGAGCTGATTATATATGTATTAAGGCAAAAGTAACAGCTGAAGAAACTAGCAAGTAATAATCATGGTGTTGAAAATAATTTGTGGTCCTGCTCCAGATACATTGTACACTTGGCTTTGACCTAGTTAAACTAGTCATGAAGATTTAGGACCATTCCGTAACATTTAACTTCATATTAAATAATAATAAAAATGATCCTTGCCCAGAGAACAAACAAGAGTTAATTTGAGTATATTTTTCAGAGAAGAGGCATTTGATGAAATGATTATAGGATGTAGGGTTCTAATTATAACCTATACTTGTTCTTTTGATAAAAATAACATATACTTGTTGGTATAATTGACTTAAGAGAGTTATGATTATGTCTTCTACTTTACGATTAAACAACACCTGGATAAACAACACCTGGATAATCATAAATAACTGCAGTTACTTTTTCCTCTCTTAATATATTACGACTAATTCAGTTTATGTCGAAAATTTGAATAAGACTAGCTAGCTCTATTGGTTTAATGTATTGGTCATTGGTGTATTTACAAATACATTCATATATCTATTAACAACTGGTTGTGAATCTTGTGATTGGTAAATCAAAGACCCTCTGAGTCTGTTGATCTGTTCCTTTATAGATGATAGCTCAAAATTATTTCAATGGTCTAGAAGTTTATCTAAAAGATTTGAGGTGAAGTGTCTATATAAGTCCGGATGGTGACACTAAACTACATGTCCTATATTTCATTAAGGATAAGGCCTAAAGGGAACATAAATTGTGTAGTTGAATACTGGACTTGATAAGGTCTTGTTGGATTATATCTTTACCGTGATTTTATATATATTAATTCCCCTTACTTTATAAGTGAGAAACGATTGTACGATTTCAAATGATGATTCATATAGCTAATAGTGAGAAGAAAGCTGGGGAGGTATATGTAAATATTTGTTGAGGATGGATAAGAACAATTATAGTGGATATAGTATACCATTCAAACACACACCATACACCATAGAATATTTAAATTCTTTGAATTATTTTAAATTGGTCCCTTTTATATAATTAATGCACATTCTTTTCTGAAAAAATTTACCATATTTTTCAGATTATACCTTACCGACAAATGACTCATAATATTTTACTTTAGAATGATCTGCAAGCGATTTCACCTACTTGACTCGCAGTCATATTTGTTTATGATATCGCTTTATACACTGATTCGAACGAGAAACCATAATCGTTTCTAGACACAATACTCACTTTTTTAAGAGGAGTGGGGTTCGGATTAAAATCCATTGCAGAGGTTGAAGGAAAATATTTCAAAAATCCCATAACAATGACGACGATGATGGTCGTCTAATGATCTCGCTTGTTATTTAGACACAGTTAACAGGAACGATGATCAAGCATAATCATTACCACCATCATTTTTCATTACACATGTTTTTTTAGGTGAAGAGAGGAACAACAAAACTATATATTAATTGTTGCTGGAGACGGAAGAGATGCCGAGAACTCCAGCCCATACTTGCTTCCTCACCTTTGATCTCTGCGGCTGATTACCAAAGGAGCCACCGCTTCCACCGCCATTACTACCACTGCCGCCGCCGTTTCCGCCGACAGACGTTGTTGAAGATTGGCCGCTTGGGTCGCTCATGTTTTTGTTTTCTTGTGCTCGTGGGTGCTAAAGAAATGAAAAACTAAAGGGGAGTAATTATAGCCGGGATCTCGAGAGAGACACGAAAAATAATATTTTTTCTACCGCCACTCTCATTTTCAATGGTTTTTTAGTTTGTGCATTGTCATGGTAATTTGTAACGACCAATGAAAGACGTAGTAAAACTATTCAAGTTGGTAGCCCTTAAATAATAATTGGTACTATACTAAGTTTTGGTATATAATCTTATCTTCGAGATGGAATCCAACGGTGGATAAGGGAAGGCTATGTGTTACTACTCACTACTCACTAGTCACTAGTCACTACGATATATGTATATCTTTTTGCAACAACAATATTTGTTTATTATGCAGCCGCCACACTCAATCTATACATTGTATACAACTCACACCACCATTATTGAGGCCTTAATTCACTCCTCAGCATGACGCATGCATTTTGACGTCATTAGTTGCTACTATTTCTTTCTCCTTTTTAAAAAAGAAATGTAGTTTCAATTTAGTGGATAAGGGCTAGCAATCAACATTCAAGAGAACAAGCCCAAAACGTAGCCCAACCAACGTTTTAAAAAGATCTGTAGCACTCAGGTTAATTTCAGTGGTGAAATCCTGGCAGCGGAAATATTTGGTTTTTGGGATTTTTACTCAGCCAAGGTTAGATCAAGATCCAATATTAGTCTGAACTCTGAAGTCTTGAAAAATTTACATCGGACTAAAACAACAAATAACACCGTTTAATAAATCGATTATTCCTGTTTTAGAAAGAAACCATTAAAGGGCAGAGTTTTGAACTTGTGTGTCTCCTTTTAGCGTGGTGCTCCCGTTGAACGAGCTTTTCTCAGACTCCCACGAGTGACCCTTAGTGTTTCCTCCATTATCGTCTCTTTCGCAGATGTTGCTCGCTGAATCGCAGACGCTGGTTGTGGTAACGCTGCAGCAATCGGTGACGCTTTCTCTGCTTCAGTTGATAACGGCTGTGGCGAATCAGCGTTTGGTTTTGTGGCGGTTGAGGGTGATGATGGTGGAGGAAGAGGAATGAGTTTGGTTTGTGACACGCTTGCTTTTGCCTCCTTGGTCTCTGTTTGTTGTTGTTGTAGCTGTCTACGTGGGGATGCAAGAGGCTTTGGTGATATAGGTTCTTTGGTTGGAGGCTCTGGTTTCTTAGATTGTGGACGGGCTTGAGGAATATGAGCTGCTTGCCTCGTCGCTTTAGGATCCGGTTGTTTCTGTTCCTCCTCTTCTGGTGCTGCCTGCTTCTTTTCCTGATGGGAATTAGAATCAAGAGAAATCCATCAACATTTTATCGCTACTGTACAAGGAGAATCATGTTTATTGATCTTTTAGCAAGCATGGAAGAAGATCACAAGTAGAAGATCCATGCTTAGTTGTTCTTGGTATTTGTTAGGTGCATATATTATTACCTTTGGCTGAGGTTTTGGTGTTGACTGTAGAGCTACAAACTGCAGGATCTCTGTTATTCTTGTCTGTCCATAGTACACTGCTTTTCTGCAGTATATTACTGCCATATCTCCAGCTTTGGTCCTTAGCTCAATCAAGTTGCGGTCGATTTCGTTTTCATGCTTAGCCACATATGGTCTGAAGAAAGAATCGTAAACGTATGTAGTTCCCTGTGGAAAACAAGGGAAGGGCAGTAAGATAGAATTCCAATGGATCACATATGCAGGTACTAACTAGTTCTCTTTTAGCTACCACTACAGTTTACTTACTCTGGTCTTGGGGAACCAAAGATATATGAAAAATGCCAGCTTTGCCTCGCTGTATAGTGGAACCCTTCATGAAAACAGAACAAAAACAAAATAAGTATATATCTATATTCATTTGAAAGTATTCCTATATCAATAACACCTACCACGAAGCAAAAGCATCACCAACCCTTTCGAAAATTGTCAAAGCAGCCACCAAAATCCTACAACAAGTTTTAAGAGAAAACTAGACTTTACAAAAGAAAACTCAAGGCAGAAGGCTCAAGATAAAAACAGATAAGAAAGCCAAACACAAACCAATATTGGCACCAGAAACGAAGCTGTTGCATCTCAGGCTTATTCTTTTCAACCGCTTTGTAGCATTCATAAGCAGGATACGCATATCCAAAGACCATCCTGCCAAACAAATGGAAAGTCAAAACAAATTCATAAAATTCTCAGATTAATTGATACTTTGGAACCTCAATGAAGAGATCAGAGTCATACACAAGTCCTCTAGTTAGAAACGATCCAATCATTGTGCACACCTGATAAAGAGAAGCCAAAAAAATGTGATCATCAAGCCACAAATTAAGTATAACTTTATAGACTAGAAAAACCCTCACATTATGTGCAGAACATACAACAAAGATGCGAGTATACTATTTCAACTAACAAGAAGCAATACTTATATCAATCAATCAATGAACAAAACCCTACTTCGTACTATGTGGTTCTCCAGCTAAGGATATATAGCTGGATCATCTAATGCTCTCAACCAAACTACACATACTGAGGCGCCTAAAAACTTGAATCCTAGGAACGAATGTACATTAGTGTATGAAATCTACTGTTCTTAATCCGACTGGTAAAATGAGATAGTGTCGGCGACGAGATGACTCAAGGAAATTCAAAATGTTGTACCTAAGAATCAAAACAAAAAGAACTATAGTGAATATGATTTGGCTTCGATTTGTTGGAATCATCTCAGAGTTATCAGTTTTCAAATTTGAATTTGAAATCGAATTTACAAATCTAGAGAAGATGCACAAATTTGAAATCGATTGTAAACAACCGACTAAACAATCTGATACAGAAATTGAAACTACAATAGTGCAGAGCTCAGATCAATCGCTATTGATAGATACGAAATAAAGAAATTGATTTCTAGACTAACTTCAACCGAATGAACAATACCTCCTGCGAAGAAAAAAAACTTTCGGAAAGTGAATGAGAATGAAATCGAATCGGAACAATGCAAATAGACTTCGGCGGAAATGAATTTGAAACGTCGGCGGAGAGAAACAGATTGATCGGCGTAATGCGGCCGGAGACCGTTACGCAGACGGCGGCGAGAGCTAGAGAGCGCGGAAAGAGACAAATGATAATGAGGGAAAAATAAAGATTGATTATAAAATTGAAATTTGTGCTGTGCCTCTTTACTGGAAAAAGCCAGCGGTTGTTTCACAAGTCACTGTTTTTGGTTTCGTTACGAGTCCTTTTCAAAATATTTACTTTCTTGGACTATAATCCTATGTGTTATGACCTAGCGTAGACAACGATGCTTAGAGGTTTATCCAATGAGATTTGAAACGGACGGCTAGGATTTATGAGTTTCGGGACACAAAGAATGAGTCTACTGTACTCACTCTGTACCTTATCCTCTCTGGCTCTGCTCTTGAAATCCAACTTATGATCCAAGCTTTTTCTTGTGAATACTTGGTGGAATTGTTTTACTTTTACTAATTTGATCATCTTTTGTTCATTGGATTCTAATAATTTTCTTAATGTGATTTTTAATTTCTTCATTTTTCCTAATATTAATTAATAAGTATGGCTATATTTGTTCATAGAATTATGACAAAAATGGTAGCTTTTCTTTTGATGCATTCTATGGTGGATTTCTAATTCTTTTACTAATTTGATAAAAAAATTCCCGTGGATTCTATTGAATTCCTTATAAAGTTATACACCATTTTCTACAAATAATAAATAAGAATGGCTATAATTTACCAAAAAATTTAAACAATAAGCATGGTTATATTTGTTAATAAAAATTATTACTATGATATGAAAATAAGACTTAATTTGGTTTTATGTTCTATAAAGTGAAGTCATTAGCATCATGATGATAAAAACATGTTAATTATATGAGTTGAAAGAAACATAATATGGGCATACTTATGTCCTTTCAAATTATGAAGCAGTGAAATGCTTTCACGCCCACAGCAAATTCCACAACCATATGGGCATACTTGTGTATGATTTCGGTTAAAAAAGTGCATCAAACTACTCGGTTAACACAAATAGATATCCTTATAACATTTTCATCGTTAGATGATAATACCAAGAAAGTCTAACTCGGAAAAGATTAGTTGACAAAAAGTGGATGAGGGCCATTATTAAAGCAAACTAAAGTAACACAAACATAAACACTAACGTCGTCTATATTGGTGATCGGTAGATATTCACAACAATTTTAAGATGACCAATCTGATTAATTATATCTATTTCTTTATTTTGTTAGATAACTACAAAAAAAAATTATTATTTTTAATGAATTTGAGTTTTTAAAATAAATTTAAATCATTTGAATAACCGATATTATTCTATAATTTTAACATTTTAAAACTATTTCTTAATAGTTTATAAACTTTGACTAAAAAAAAAAGTTAAAAAAAAAAAAGTTTATAAACTATTCTATAGCTAGAGGCCCACTGGCCCAGAGCTATAATTAAAAACTACCGCTTCATCTCCGCTCACTGCATTAATGGGCTGAAATGAAGTAATTTGGCCCACTAAATCCATAACTAGCCCGTCAGCAGTTCCACTTAATATTTTAATTTTACTTTTCACCTTATTTTGATCACAATCAAAATACAAAATTAGTTTTTCGACACAATCAGACACACAATTCAAGTAGCTGGTTTATATGCAATCTGAATATTGGTATAGTTATAAGAAATATGTATATGTTTCCAATAACAATTAAATAAAAATCAGACGTGGGTGGTTGAAGTTGACTAAATGACTCGTAATGAATGCAAACACGTACAGTAATAATAAGGGAGCTAGTATTAACCAAAAAATGATAAAATAGTAAACATCATCGCAACTACCAATTGGGACCTTGCACTGGCCACATTGCTTCCTTCGCAGGCAAGGGGTACTTCCGTAATTACAAAACAGATAAATAAAAGGGCAAAAAACGGATCCCGTCCCGCGTGGTTACAGGTTTGATCAGTGTCGGTGCCCTCTCGATTTTCTTTCCCAAAAATTTCGTTATTTTTATCCAAAATCTGTTACTTTCCTCTCTTGAATCTTCCTCATTTTCGAATCCCTAGATCTACCAAAACCTTTGCCAATCGCTAAATGCATTTTCATTGACATCTCGGATCTATCTAGCAGCTCTGGTTGGTTTGTTTCTCTCTGTTTTTTGGATCGACGAAGGAGAACAAAATGGTGGCGAAACCAAGGTCTAGATGTTGTTGCTGTACTTGGTTCATCGCGATTATCGTGTTACTCGCTGTAGCCCTCGCGGTCATTTTCACATTCAGGCATAAATCAAGCCACTCCGATGATCCTGGACCTCCTGGCTCCATTGATAAGACGTACGCTGAAGCTCTCAAGATCGCTATGCAATTCTTCGATATCCAGAAATGTAAACGATCCTTTACATCCATTTCTCATTTCTCGTTTTTTTGTTTGTTGTATTGCCTATATCAATTTTGCTATCTCCTGTTTGATTAATTTGGATATAACAAACTTTGAACTCCGAGACTTTCTAAGTCGGTGATTAAGATTCTTGAATTACATTTTCAATGTGATTATTTTGGTTTCTGCTTTTGGCACAAATTTAAATCATGTGTTTTTGATGCAGCTGGTAAACTGGAGAACAACAAGATATCATGGAGAGGAGATTCAGGTCTTAAAGATGGAAGTGAAGCAAGTCTCGACCTTTCGAAAGGTTTATACGATGCTGGAGATCACATGAAGTTTGGTTTCCCGATGGCTTTCACTGCCACAGTTCTCTCATGGTCCATTCTTGAGTACGGTGATCAAATGGCTTCCGTCAAACTATTGGATCCTGCTAAAGACTCTCTCAAATGGACCACTGATTTCCTCATCAATGCTCATCCCTCTGCAAATGTGCTCTATATTCAGGTACACAGTGATCAATTGAAGTGTATTTGAATCTTTCATTAGAGTACTGATTATTAACTTTGAAATTGATCTGAAGGTGGGAGATCCGGAGACGGATCATAAATGCTGGGATAGGCCAGAAACAATGACAAGGAAGAGAACTCTTACCAAAATTGATACAGAGACTCCAGGGACTGAGGTTGCTGCAGAGACAGCTGCAGCCATGGCTGCAGCATCTTTAGTCTTCAAGGAAAGTGATTCCAAGTATTCAAGCACGCTTCTGAAACACGCCAAGCAGTTGTTCGATTTCGCGGACAATAACAGGGGATCTTACAGTGTAAACATACCTAAGGTTCAGTCGTATTACAACTCAACTGGATATGGGGATGAGCTTCTTTGGGCAGCTTCATGGTTGTACCATGCAACAGAGGATAAAACATACCTCGACTTTGTGTCGAAAAATGGCGATGAGTTTGCAAACTTTGGAAGTCCATCATGGTTTAGCTGGGACAACAAGCTTCCAGGAACACAAGTATACGGACAAAGCACTTAATTTACAAATCATGGATCATGTTTCTTCATTGCTTAATTATAACATTTAGTGTGACTTGTACATTTGCAGATACTATTATCAAGATTAACCTTCTTCAAAAAAGAGTTATCAGGAAGCAAAGGACTTCAAGGATATAAAGAAACAGCAGAAGCTGTCATGTGTGGGCTTATACCAAGCTCCCCAACAGCTACAGATAGTAGAACTGATGGTACTTTTCTTACATATCTCACGTTAAACCATTCGCTGATGATAGACATCTCTGAATCATTAACTGTTTGATTATGTTTTTATAGGTGGTCTTATATGGGTTAGTGAATGGAATGCACTGCAACACCCTGTGTCCTCAGCATTTTTAGCTACACTCTACAGTGACTATATGCTCACCTCTGGTATTAAGGAACTATCTTGCGGTGACCAATCCTTCAAACCTTCAGATCTCAGAAAATTTGCCAGATCTCAGGTCCATACACATATTAATCTGGTTTCTTATTATACCTCTTAATGATACCTTATAATAACTGGATATGTAATGCGCAGGCTGATTACATGTTAGGGAAAAATCCAGAGAAAATGAGCTATTTAGTGGGATATGGTGAGAAATATCCAGAATTTGTGCATCATAGAGGAGCTTCGATACCAGCTGATGCAAACACATGATGCAAAGATGGATTCAAGTGGCTTAACTCGAAGGAACCAAATCCGAATGTAGCGTATGGTGCACTTGTTGGTGGACCGTTTTTGAACGACACGTTTATAGACGCGAGGAACAATTCTATGCAAAATGAGCCAAGCACTTACAACAGTGCTCTTGTTGTTGGTCTCTTATCGAGTTTGGTTACTACGTCTTCGTCATTAGAATCTTTAAAATGAGATTTTTTCTAAGTCCTTTTAATTAGAATCACACATCACACACCTTATTTGCTTCATTCTATAAATGAATGTATGAACGTGCTTTAATGTACGTACTGTATATAGTTTTGTGTTACATGCATATGGTAAATGTAGATGTGCTAAAGACAAAAATATACCAGTTGAGTTGTGTAATCTAAACTTCTTGATGATGCAGTGACATTAATCATTTTTCATTCTCGAATTTGTTGTTGTAGAGCTTAAACACAAAATTCTTCCTTAAACTCTCGATACATGCATTGTTTCTGGATGATGATAGGAAGTAAAATTGGAAACGAAATGGTCCCCAAGAAGCCCAGCTTCAGAAAAGTAGAGGGTGAAAAAGACATTTCACACTAAGGCAATAATTCCATCCACAAACCAAAAGTCCCTCGTGCATAAAAACTAAAAAGGCAAAGAGCCAAAAGTGGAATAATGTGTGGATCTCTTCAGTCTTCGTCTTCTTCCTCTTCCTCCAACATGTTCGACCAAATCTCAGCTTCACTGTTCACTCTCCACTGTCCACTTCTATCACGTAGCTATCTTCTTCACCAAGATCCATGTCTCTTCTGATCAAATCCTCCTACGTTTCTCACTTGTGTCTCTTCCAACCTAGAAATTCTAATTCTTCCTCTTTCACCAATCAAATCTCATTCGTATCTTCTTTTAATCACAACCCTTTCCTCAATTTGGTGTATAAACGAAACCCAATTATGCAAACTCTTTCTTCTTCTTCTTCGAAAATGACTGTTAAGAGCTCACTGATTGATCCAGACGGTGGGGAATTGGTGGAATTGATTGTACCGGAATCGGAGATTGGCGCTAAGAAAGCTGAATCAGAGACGATGCCGAAAGTGAAGCTGACGAAGATTGATCTTGAGTGGGTACATGTGATCAGTGAAGGCTGGGCTAGTCCTTTAAAAGGGTTCATGAGAGAAGATGAGTATTTGCAAAGTTTGCATTTCAATTCTCTTAGGTTAAAAGATGGGACTCATGTCAACATGTCACTTCCTATTGTCCTTGCCATTGATGATCACACCAAAGAACAGATCGGATCATCTCAGAATGTTGCTCTTGTTTGCCCTCAAGGAGATATCATTGGTTCTCTACGAAGGTAAACATATTATCAAAATTAGAACTTTGTTGGTGGCTTTATAAGGTTTCTTCAAGAAGAATACAATGCAATTCCGCAGCTTATTGTGTCTTATATAAAAGAGTTTCTTTGATTGCTATGGAAGCATTGAATTGAACTATTTGTCATTTTGGTAGCTTTGTTGATTTGTGTAACCTTCTTTTTAAAGTAATTGACTTTCTTAATGAATATTTGGTTGTAAATTGCAGTGTAGAGATATACAAACACAACAAGGAAGAAAGGATAGCTCGGACTTGGGGAACTACTTCTCCGGGATTGCCTTATGTGGAAGAATACATTACTCCATCTGGAAACTGGCTGATTGGTGGTGATTTAGAAGTTTTTAAGCCGATTAAGTATAACGATGGGCTTGATCATTACAGGCTCTCTCCTAAACAGCTTAGGAAAGAATTCGATAATCGACAAGCAGATGCTGTCTTTGCATTTCAGTTAAGGAACCCGGTGCACAATGGACATGCTCTGTTGATGAATGATACACGAAAAAGGCTTTTGGAAATGGGTTACAAGAACCCTATTCTCTTGCTTCACCCTTTAGGAGGTTTCACAAAAGCTGATGATGTTCCTCTTGATGTTCGAATGGAACAACATAGCAAGGTGAACAATTCACTGGTCTTTCTGGACTTTGTTATCCTTATATATCATTTTTCATACAGATAGATTATGATTTGATTTGTTTATGATGTTTAGGTTCTAGAAGATGGAGTTCTTGACCCAGAGACTACTATTGTCTCGATATTTCCATCACCTATGCACTATGCTGGGCCAACAGAAGTTCAATGGCACGCCAAGGCTAGGATTAACGCCGGTGCTAATTTCTACATTGTAGGACGTGATCCTGCAGGAATGGGCCACCCTACTGAGAAGAGAGATCTATATGATCCTGATCATGGAAAGAAAGTCTTAAGCATGGCCCCTGGACTTGAGAAACTAAATATTCTTCCTTTTAGGGTAACACAAAATCATTTCTGACTGTGATTGTTACTTCAAAAACCAAAGTTTTTCTTGTTATCAGAATATACTGGCTACGATTCTCAATCGTGTGTTCTTTGTCCGTTGATTTTTATCAGGTTGCAGCATACGATACAGTAGAGAAGAAAATGGCGTTTTTCAATCCTTCTCGTGCTAAAGAGTTTCTTTTCATTTCTGGAACAAAGGTAAGTGACAGTTTTGAGTCTTAAGATTCTTACTAAAGGCTCCGATTTCAAGATTTTTCTTGGTTACGAATACACCTGAGTTTTTTTTTCCGGCTTTCTTGTTTTGCTTACAGATGCGAACGTATGCAAGAACAGGAGAGAATCCTCCAGATGGGTTTATGTGTCCAAGTGGATGGAATGTTCTTGTCAAATACTATGAGAGCTTGCAAGAAAGCGATGAATCTTCGAAACAACAAGCCGTTGTTTCAGCCTAAAGATTCTAATAGCATCTCTTTCAGATTTGAAGATCGTTCGTGTTTCACCTTTCATTGTAATGCTTAAACTACTATCCTTGGATCCATGTTTTTGTCTCATTGAGACACCCAAATGTTTTCCAAACTCGGAACCAAATAATGTACTTGCTGACGAGAGAAGTTTGTTGATTTTCAAGGTCAAGTTCAATAATATTATGACTTGGTCTCGTCGTCTTTTCCTTTGCCAATTTCAGATTTAAAGTGAAACCAGATTTTAGTTTTGGCCACCAAAAAGTCATATACCAAAAAAATGGGAGGCAGGGAAAAAAAGCTCCGTTGCCGGGACTCGAACCCGGGTCTTTCGGGTGAGAGCCGAATATCCTGACCAGCTAGACTACAACGGATTTGTGGCAGCTATGCACATATTACTTTGAAGAAAAAAGACGTAAAATCTTACTATTGAGTAGTATTGACAATACGCTTTACAAATCTTCTTTTGATCCATAATCGATTCAGTGATTCCAAATAGTAATTGTTTTTGAGGAGTCACAAAGGCTTCAAAATCATTGAATCGTCATATTTTATTACTTATTGATGTATCCATATAGAGTGTGCAAATGAAAAAGAAATGGTCTGGGAACCAAAGTCAAATAATTTTCACCCATGTTGCTTGTTTTCATGAGAAACTCAAAAACTCACAATCCCACAAAAGAAAAACTGAAAGTAAAATATACCAAAACATTACAAGGATTTAGCTCATATGTGAGAGATACTTTTGCTTTCTTCACTCGGCTCTAGATTGACCAGCTCGAGAAGAGAGGATGATACCCACAATGAGACCGTACAGGGCAAGTGCTTCAGCAAAGATGAGAATCAGAATCATTCCCACAAACAGCTTTGGTTGCTGCGCATTCGCTCTGCAACACAATAGACACAAGATTACAAACACAGAAACATACTTCTCTCTAAATCGAATTAGATACAAACACATGGCAACAACATCAGGAGCTGCGGAAATGTCATATTTTAGCATAAAGTAAAACGATTCAATCATCATAGCTCTTAACAACAACAAACACACCAAAGTAAAAGACTTTAACATTGCAAATCAAGAGCGATATGAAAAGAACTAACTTTCACACATGTAAGAAAGCTCTCGTGATATAGAATCAATCAAAAACTACCGTATTGTGACTCAGAGTATGAACAAAGAATCAAACATCTTAGAACAATAGAATTAGCCTGTAGATCATATATCAATAGAAGGCAATAGAGAGCAAAGAGAATAGGGTTACCTAACACCGGCATCGCCGACGATTCCAATAGCCATACCGGCGGAGAGACCAGCGAGACCACAAGCCAAACCGGAAGAGAGATGGGCATAGCCATCAAAGAGATAGTAAGACTTGGCCTTAGGGTTAATTCCGGTACTGATGATGACAGCAATGATCAAACCATAAATACCTAACACACCAGCCATGACCACAGGAACAATCGATTTCATCACAAGCTCTGGTCTCATCACACCCATCGACGCTACACCAACCCCGCTCTTCGCTGTCCCGTACGCTGCTCCCATACCTGACAAAACGATCGGATCGGATCGGATCGGATTGGATCAAAAATCAAATTGGGGGAAACAAAACAAAGAGAATCGGCGAAAGGGAAATCTGATGTTACAGGAGAAGACGAGAGCGGCGGCAGCGCCAAGGAAGCCGAAGAAAGGAGCAGTTTCATCGCCGCTGAAACCTGAAGAAGCCATGGCTCGTCGTTGAGATCTGATCGGCAAATAGACAAAAACTGTTTTCAAGGGAGAGAAAGAGAGAAACCAATCTTTTTGTTATGTCAGTCAATAATGATTTGATTTTTTTTTTTTTTTTTTGGCTCAACAACAACTTATCATTAACCAATTCGAGATTACACATTGTTCGACCTCGACCACTTTCACCCAAATACAATGACTCAGTCTAGAATCACCCTGGAACACATAGATGGATCCAACGCTCCCCGACGTAAGTCATGTATTTTTCAACCACTGTGGGATAGATAAAACTCCTCAATCAGGCTATTATCATCCCTTAGACCACTAACTAAGACGCTAAACGACACGAGAACGACTACTAAACACGGAGGAGGCTAAATCCTAATCTGAAATACAAAGACAAACCAAGCTATTAGACCCTAATGATCAGAATGTAAACCATGTCCCAATAGCATCTCCACCCAGGGGCGCATCATCAGAATAGCTTAGAATCTCTGGCTTTCGTTGTTCCGGCCTTAAACCAACAGCGGACAAAATCCGACTGACCCGAGTAAAGGTACGAAGCAGACCAGCATCTGTAGAGCATTCTCCAATCTAGCCAAACAAGAGCAGGATACGAATCGTATAAGATGATGCCATGGAACCCGGATTAGTATACCTCACCTAACCGGTGCGTTACCGGAGCGATCTCATCGGAATGCTTGCTGCCACGCTTCGATACCGGACAAAAACGGCTACTACAGCCGACTGAAACCGATCAAGAGACCTGAGATAAATTTGACAAGACCAGTGGCTTCTCCGATTCTACCTAGTAAACCAAAACTAATCGCCTAATATTAAGAGTGTAACACGCGGATCAGTTTTCTTCACCTCACGGTGCGATTTCAGATTAGCCACCTCGCCATCGCCTTGTTATCTCGCTCCTGGATCGGACTGGACCAGAATCGTAATTGCAGGCCGGCCGGTGTGAGTCGGCGGTCCGAAAATTAAACCGGACTTAAATTAGCTATAACCCATCTCAACCCAACCGTACCAAATTATAAAGAAACGGTTACTGTTTTGCTTATTGATTGATATGTTTTCATTTTACTTGGAAAATCTCATTGTCTAATATTTGGTTGGACAGAATGAATTAAATCCGAAAGTAAGATTAGTTTTACTGGAACTATATGAACTGTTATGGTATTATGACAAAAATTGATACTGAAAATTTAGTCCTGTCGTTTGATCATTTTGAATTATTGCTTGGTATAAAACTATACGAAAGGTTGTTTGTTATTAACTAATTCGACAAGATTTTACAATATGAATCAATGTGTATTGTTGTTAATGTTTCGAACAATGAGAAGTCTAGCTTCTTTTCTTTTTTTTTAGAAGTATAGACAAGATGAAGAGTTTAATTCTAGTTTGAGTTAGGAAAATAGGAGAGCACAATGAAAAACTCTATTGTTTGTAGTTGTTTTTGTCTGCATTTGTAGGAACAAAAGTTGCAAGATAAGGTATTCTTTAGTGTTTGCTTTGCTTGTTTATAGTAAACGGTAGGATTTAATGTCTTGTATTGTTCTGTACCTTATATTACGTTACGTTCTATGATATATATACAACGGGTCTGTTTAACATTTTGTCCCATGACCTATAAATTCTTAGGCCGGCCAGCATGAACCTATAATCGTCATAGTGGACCTGGATGACACTTTTATGGGAGATGGGTCGAGCTACGCCAACCCTTGACAGTTGACACATATAACTTGGATACAGTTGATCGTGACATATCCTCTGAATCATGTTTTAAAATCAGACTAACATTTTTAAAAAATTAATCATATCGGATAGATGGTTTATCCCAAACGATTATTCTAACCGACAATGTCTAGAGTTTGCCTAAGATTTTTACCGATTGAACTATTAGACAGATGGAAATTAAATAAATTCTAGTTAAAATAAATATTTTGACAAAAAAAAAAAACTTATGAAATGAACAGCTGCGAAACAAAATATTTTTCTCTTTTGACTTCTTAGAACAAAATCTAATAATGACCGATTAAAAATATCTATATGTATGTATATATGAATAATATGATAACGCGAAAATAGGATGCACATTATTAGCATTAGCAACATAAATTAAAAACAAAGTCAACTAACCGCGCATTCATGAATGGAATGTCATCGGTCAATCATTAGATTTGGAGATACGAAATATATTAAATTATAAATGTAAACATATGTCTAAATATGCGAGAGAAAAAACAAAGCGTGGCCAATAACAATGCAAATAAATTGACTACTGAACATGAGAATGTATGTACATAGTTTAGACTTTTTTTTTTGTTGTTGTCAAGGGTACATATATAGTTTAGACTTTAGAGTGAGAAGATAATATCAATGTATGTATACGATATAAATGGATATTTTTAAAATATTAGAAAGTTAATTCCTACATATAGTTGAAATTAACTGTCTTAAATTAAACAATGAAAAAATATATGTTTACTACTAAGAATTTGTTATGAGAATAGAAGGACTTTACTCCGCATGCAGGAAATTAAAATTTGTTTACATATTTTAACTTTACAGTTTACATCATTGAAACAAAGTCACAAACACAATAGCTAGTCGATCGTACCAATTTATTAGTTTAGATTTGTTAGTTATTAGAAAACTTGGGACGACCAAAATAATTAACATGCAACGAACCAGACAATATAGCTCCTGGGAGCTAGGTCAAAAACGTAACGGACTTTGACTTGTATAATATATTGTGGTTGCATGTTTGATGTTAATACAGCATCGCCATCATTAATTCGTCCTTTTGCAGTCTACCGAATTAATTAATCTCAAATAATCGATAATTACATATTCAATCCGTCGAGAATATATAATTAACGTCAAAAAATATAATAATAGAAGATAGTTCATTCGACGATAGTTCATTTATCGTGTGTTTAAAATTATTTGAATGCAATCATACTCTTGCGAAACTAACGTTTGACACCAAAGCAAAATAAAAAAAGAGTTAAATGAAATGGACCATATATTTATATATCTGCACAATCTGGATAATAATGAAAATTAAGTTGACTCAACATACGAAATTGTTATTAACAAAAAAATATATACTGTATACAAAATTGTTGCTAACTTTTATGTTGAAAAAAACTTAATTGTGCTAAATATTTAACATAATATAATATATTTTCAAAAATATGAAATATAATAACGGGAATCACCCAAATGGAACGAATAGTACAATTTTATGTGCATGAATGTTTTCTAAAAACTGACATGCGTTTGTATGTTATTTTATACTTGTTTTGTTATTATTAGTAGAAAACTTGCGATGACCAAAATAATTAATTAGCATGCAACGAACCAGAAGAAATATAATAGCCCCTGGCCGGGTGAACTAAAACGTAAAGAACTCTTATGACTTGTATAATATATAGTTTGCATGCATGTTTGATGTTAACACAACATCTCCATCATTAATTTCCTTGGAGTCTACGTACCAAACTAAATGATACAATAATCGATAATTATGGATTCAGTCCCTCGAGAATAATGTGTTTAATTCCATCGACTACGAATCATATTCTGATTTCTGTATATCTGTAATACTAGTGATTATTATTATTGGAATTTAATCATATTTATAAATATAGATGATATCTAATAAGTATGTTCTTTTTAAAAAGAGGGTTATAGTGAAACTGCTGATCATATGTAATAATTGTCTCCATAAATGTGTCTCTGACAGAAATGTGAATGCCCAAAAACATCAAACATACAGAACGAAGACTTTCTTCAATTCCTGATAAAATTCGCTTTGAATCTTTTTATAATCATTACAATGGAATTAAAATCAGACAAAGAAACTTCAGTTGGTTCATAATTAGTTCTTGTATAAAACATTAAATCGCCGCTAAACTTTGTTGTTTAGAGAAACATGGGATAAATACGATATACTTAAAGGAAACAAAAAAAAGGAAAGAAAAAAGATTACGACGTCTCACTTTGAGTTTTTATTGGTTCTTTTGCATTTTTTCACATCAATCATAAAAACCATTTTGTATAGTTCTACATTACGTTTGAAATCGTTTTAAACTCAAAGTTCATTCTCTCAAACGTTTACGGTAATGGAATTCAAATAATAGTTTTCTTTTTCATAACAATTTTGTCCATAACATCAATATTTTTACAAAAACAACATTGTCATTGTCCTTCAACCAAACTCTTATGCTGCACTTTTTAATATTCAGAACGAATTAACAATAATCTTATTTATTTGACATTATTAGAACATATAATATATTAAAGTATAATAACTAATGTCCCATCGACCACTATATAAACAACACAAGTCACAATACAATTTTCACCTCAACAAGAGCCACATTCATATTCTATTCAAACAAGAAAACTAAAAGAGAACACAAAATGGCAGCACGAGCCACATTCATATTCTATGCTCTCTTCCTAACCTCACTCCAACTCCTCCTAACACGCAACCTCTCATCGGCCGCCGGAGGATCATGGAATGTCCTTCACCCCAACGTCGGAATCTCCGCGATGCATATGCAGCTTCTCCGCAACGACCGTGTCGTAATGTTCGACCGAACCGACTTCGGACCATCCAACGTATCTCTACCTAACGGTAACTGCCGTAACAACCCAAACGACGCCGTCTCAAAGATCGACTGCACAGCTCACTCGATCGAATACGACGTCGCGATGAACACCTTCCGTCCCTTAACAGTACAATCAAACACATGGTGTTCCTCCGGTTCGGTTAGACCGGATGGTGTTCTCGTACAAACCGGTGGAGACAGAGACGGCGAGTTAAAAGCGAGAACATTCTCTCCTTGTAATAACAATCGATGTGACTGGATCGAGATCAACAACGGATTAGCGAAGAGAAGATGGTACGCTTCCAACCATGTTCTTCCCGACGGCAAACAAATCGTCATCGGAGGTCGAGGACAGTTCAATTACGAGTTCTTCCCCAAAACGACATCTCCTAACGTTGTGGCGTTGCCGTTTTTGGCGGAGACTAGTGATCGAGGAGAAGAGAATAATCTTTATCCTTTTGTGTTTATGAACACCGATGGGAATTTATTTATATTTGCTAATAACAGAGCGATTTTACTCGATTATGTTAAAAACACGGTGGTGAAAACTTTTCCGGCGATTCCCGGTGGTGATCCGAGGAGCTATCCGAGCACTGGCTCAGCCGTGCTTTTACCGTTGAAGAATCTTGAAGCGGTTGTAATCGAGACCGAGGTTCTGGTGTGTGGAGGTGCACCGAAAGGATCGTACAACCTCGCTTTGAGAAGGAAAACTTTCGTGAAAGCGCTTGACACGTGTGCGAGGATTAAGATCAACGATGCGAATCCTCAATGGACGGTGGAGACGATGCCACGTGCTAGAGTCATGGGAGATATGACGCTTTTGCCTAACGGAGATGTTTTGATTATCAACGGTGGAGCTGCTGGTTCAGCTGCTTGGGAGCTTGGTCGTGAACCGGTTTTGGTACCGGATCTTTACCATCCCGAGAATCCGGTTAACTCGAGGTTTGAATCCTTAAACCCGAGTGCAATCCCGAGAATGTATCATTCCACGGCGGTTCTTTTACGTGACGGGAGGGTTCTCGTCGGAGGAAGCAATCCTCATGCGTTTTATAACTTCACCGGAGTACTTTTCCCGACGGAGTTAAGGTTGGAAGCTTTCTCTCCGGTTTATCTAGAACCGCAGTTTGTGAATCTCCGTCCGAAGATTCAATCTCCTAAATCCCAGTCCACGATTAGGTATGGGATGAATCTGAAGTTGAAGTTTAAGGTCACCGGAGAAGTTAAGGGTCCGGTGAAAGTTACAATGGTGTTTCCTTCGTTCACGACTCATTCCTTCTCGATGAATCAGAGGCTTTTGGTTTTGGACAATGTTAAGTTTACCAGGAAAGGAAAATCAACGACGTATGAAATTCAAGTGAGGACTCCGAAGTCGGCGATTATTGCACCGCCTGGTTATTATATGATGTTTGTGGTGAATCAAAACATACCAAGCGAAGGTATTTGGGTAAGGTTACAGTGATCCATATATGTTTATATTTTCTGGCTTGTGTATGTACGATTTATTTATTGGTTGAATTGGTTCTTTAAAGAAGAACCTTATTTAATTGTACATGAATGTAATAAATTGTGTGTTCTTGATTTGATGATAATAAAATTAATTGGATATTCTTTTTTTGTGTCGGTTGTTAATTGATATGCATATTAAGAAATTCAAGACTCATCAAGGGGGCCTAAGAAGAACGTAAGAGATGAAAGGCTCAAATGAAAGCATGTTCTTAATTTATTATATACAACAAACAAGTACTGCTCTTAGATAAGAAAACGATTTGGCACTGCGTGATTAAATAAAGAGGTTAGCTAATTGACGCTTCATTGTCAACTTGGATTGTACTGGGGTACGTTTTGTTTGAAATCAAATTTGTAAAAGTCTACAAGAATTGAATAGGGAATACTTTTCTTTCTTTTTTTTCTCCCGATTTTTAAATGGTTTTAAGTACTAAGTGCTAAATAGTACTATATGTTGAAATTTGTATCTGCTGAACTCTTGTGAACTTTCAGAAGATTATTATTAAATCCTTTTCAATTGGTGGTTTGGTAAGTTTTCTTATTACTTTGGTAAATACCATTTTAGTAAATACCATTTTGGTAAATGAGATGAAATAATCGAAAAATGTAACCAAAGGTTGCAAAAAAAATCGAATAAAGCTATCGTGTAGGCTAGATATATAACTTGTTGATTGATAAATCAGTTAGAGAAAAGCAATTAATTGACAAAAAGAAGAAGAAGAAGAAGAACGAAAATGATGTTCACTTTTATAAGTTGCAGACATGAAAATAATAACAAAAATCAAGTGTGTTAGCAACACGTACACAGAAAAGAAGCCTACTGTAATTTATTTTCTCCAATCTAATTGACTACTGTAAACATAATAATGCTAAGAAGTTAACGAAATTGTTATAAATGTGACTAAATGAATAATTTCGTTCCATATTAAATCATATCCATAATTTTGATATACCATCAGGCCAAATGGCCAATAATAATATAATACTTACATTTTTACATTTAAATTATGCAATTAATATACAGTATTGAGAATGTTAATATGTTATAGCTAGCAACACTTTCTACATATAGTTGAATGTATATATTCATGTGCACGTATTAAAACTTTAGCGTAACCATCTACGTTGTCTTTTTTTTTTTTTTTTTAGACAACCATCTACGTTGCCTTTTAATTTTAAACTAGTAACAGTATTATTATTTGCCACATTCTATCTTGTGTTACACTTCAAACAAACATGAAATCAAAACAGATTCACGAAACACTTCATTACTACACTTTAAAAATTCACGGAGCAAAGTGGTTTACAAACGAAACGCGAAATAAGAGATCTAATGAATCAGCAAGAGAAAAGAAACACACCAAAGGGTTATATCAGAGTACGAATCACAAACTATACACATGGTTCTATCTCCTCCCACCGAAGTACACATAACTAGTAACAACAGTACAACAACATGTAAAAGACAAATTCGCAGAATCAACAGAATGATTTAAGCACGTTCCCCACGAATGCGTCTGGCCAATTGAACGTCCCTGGGCATGATCGTAACCCTCCTCGCGTGAAGCGCACAGAGATTGGTGTCTTCGAACAAACCCACCAAGTATGCTTCAGCAGCCTCTTGAAGTGCGAGTATAGCATGACTCTGGAACCTCAACTCCGCCTGTGTAAAGTAAATTAAAACCCAAATCACTTTTACATCTTTCAACAACCGAATCCCAAAATCACGAATCACAAAGATCAAGAACTTGAGAAGTTAATATACCTTAAGATCTTGGGCGATTTCACGAACAAGACGCTGGAAAGGCAGTTTACGGATCAAGAGTTCGGTACTCTTCTGGTATTTGCGGATCTCACTGTTCTCCACGAAATCAACAATCATTTTTCATCACCAAAGAAATGATATCTCTTACAAAAGAAGAAAAGAGAAAAACAGAATCTCACCGGAGAGCGACGGTTCCAGGACGATAACGGTGAGCCTTCTTAACACCACCGACGCTCATTCTTCTCGGTTTACCAGTTTTCCTCGCCGCCTGAAAAACAGAATCGTAAATCTTAGAAGATCCATTCTCAATCAAACGATTCAACGTAACATAATCCCAGATCCTCACTGATACTAGAAGAATCAAAGATACAGAACCTTCGTGGCGAGTTGCTTCCTTGGAGCTTTTCCACCGGTAGATTTCCTCGCAGTTTGCTTCGTACGAGCCATTTCTTCGAAATCTTTCAAAGCGAGAGAGAAAGAGAAACAAAAGAAACTTCGAGAGGATGATGATGATGATGATAACCGTCAAAATAACTTCCCAACAGTTTCTTTTGATCGCAAGAGGTACAATGTACAGTACAGAAGATGTCACTTATATATAGTGATGCTATGGCGGTTATTTTCGTTTTTGTTTTTATTTCATTTTATTTTTAAAAGACGGTTATTTTTGGGAGCGAAACCGGAGAGACGTTGGATTTTCGGAGTTTGTAGGGCCCAGATGCATTCAAGGCTGACGTGGCGATCCTTGTATTCAACTTTTATTGGTTGACCAAATTCGTCGGATAAGTGACGATGTACTGTACTTAATGGGTTTTTCTCTTCTGGGCCTAATATCCATAGTTTATTAGTTTTATTCAATTTCTCAGGTGCATTGTGTATATTTTTTAAAATGCATAAAATGTAACTTTTTTTTCCTAGATTAATATAAAATGGTGTAGACTGTAGACTACNTTTTTTTTTTTTTTTTTTGGTCATCTGGTATTTTATTCATTAACTTGTTTTGGAAAAAAAACAGATGAAACACTACACCCAGAAGGGGAAACTTAAGCCGGCGGACGACGTACAAGTCCCCGGAGACACCGCCGGAGGAAAACGAAATTTCCCCGGAATTCTAAACCCTATGAAAGGGAGCAAACGAACACTTAAACACAAATTTTCAAACCTCAAATGAAAGAAGCCAAAACCTTGAACTAAAAGCAGAAACAACTAGACTAAAAAACTCTAGAAAATACACTAGACTCAACAAGGCAGATAAAACTCTTCTTCTGAAGCACCTGTAGATGAGATTTATCAAGGATGCCCTCCACCACAAGATAACATCTGCGACCTCCTATCAAGATGAGAGCCGATCTCTCGAAACCAGAACTAAGACTTCATAACCCGGCTAGCATTCATACCACTAGATAATCTAAATGATACTCAAACACACTTCCGGATGCGACGACGGCGACTGATGCGACCTGAATCGTCTAGATAGAAACCTTCAAGCGCAATTCAATCTAAACAGATCTGAACTGCAGGGACAAGGAATGAGGCCTAATCTCTCAAATATCACCCAACTCAAACGAACAAGAGGATGAAACAAGAAGATAATCAACCACAGCGAACACCAAAGAAGAGAAACCAAACTGCCACCTTAGAGAGCTAACGCATCATACAACAACGAACAACCCGAAGATTCTGCTTAGAAAAGGATTTAGCCAAAAGAGAAACACTGGCTGAAACCAAGAGACAAAGATAGCAAGGAAAGGCATTGGCTGAATGCCAATCCACAATGACGGCTTTGATACGAAAATACCCACGAGACCGGTACTGACTCTTTTTTTTTTTTTTTTTTTTTTTTTTTTTTTTTAATTTGTTCTCCATATATGTCTTTTCCAGTTTGAATATGTCAGTTTCTATTCCAATCTGCAGATTTTTTTTTGCATTTTTATATCGAACATATATTGTATCTATCTATACAAATGTAATTTTGGCATGTATAGAAATATAAAAAATTGTTTATATCATCCAATTTTCTTTTGCTCATTTCGAATTATTCTAAAAGAGTGAGTTTTACAATCATATTTTTCAACTGAACAGCTCTCTCTATACCAAATTCACTACCTTCACAAAAACTAGGGAGAGAAATATCTATCTTTTGGTTCCTTTTCTTAGGAAGAAGACATTTTGTATTTTAATAACAAGAAGAAAAAGCAGATTTAACTAAAGTTTTCCCATAAGGGAAAAAACAAAAGATAGTTAAGATAGTGTGACAAAAAAAAAAGTAGAGACAAACGTTACACAAAAAGCAAAGCCAAATGAAGAAGAAGAAGAAAAATATAACGAATTAAATAATGAAGATATGTTTATTCTTGGTAATGGGAAATCCCAAATCTCTCAATTAATCTCTCTTTTTATATTTTACCCACTTTATCTCTCTCTTTTTTTGCTTCTTTCGTAGTTAGTTCTCTTCTCTACTTTTATTTTGTTTTGTGTTTAGGGTTTCTGAATTTGGTCTCCAGATTTTTTTTCCCCTTTCTTCAAATCTTTTGTCGTCGCTTCCGATCTGCTCAATATCACTAGCCGTTGTTTTCCCGCCACTTTTAAGCTTCAGCCGATTCGCCGCGTACCCCAATTTCCTAGAATCGTCTTTGGATCTGCTTTCGAATTTTGAAAATTTGAAACTTTTTGGTTTCGCGCGAGTTGAGTCGGAGAAGTTATGGCGGCAGCGATGAATTCGTCGGAGAAGAAGGATGAGAGCTCTGAGGAGAAGGGAGGTGAGCTTTTGTTCTGTGGTGCTACGGCTTGGGATATCATTGGACGACGCAAAGGTGGAATGGAAGGCAACTTGGTCTCTCCTACTCGGTTGAGGCCACTCGTCGGCATTAACATTCGATTCGTCGCCTCTGGTTGCGGTAACTTTCTAATCTCTTGAGTCCTTAGTGTTTATTTTCTGATCTGTGATAATGGACGAATTAACCTGGTCTCGAGGATTGAAGCTTACTCTTTATCTGTGTTAATATAGCTTCGTGTCATTGTGTGGCATTGGACGTGGAAGGTCGTTGCTACACCTGGGGACGCAATGAGGTATGTTCTGATTTCATTTTCTTTTCTTTGTTTCCACTCTTCTCTGATATGAAACTGAATGATTGGTTTTTGGAAATTTTGCTGTGTGTGTTTAGAAAGGTCAATTAGGTCATGGAGATATGATCCAACGTGATAGGCCAACGGTTGTGTCAGGACTCTCAAAGTGAGTTTTTGTTTCCTTGCTAGATTGATTTTAATTCTTGGTTTGAAGATCTACATGACTGCTAAAGCTTTGAATTAATTGTGGTTAGGCATTGAGCTTTTTTTTTCTTTTCTCTTGTTCTGTGTTTATTGAAGGCACAAAATTGTGAAAGCGGCAGCAGGGAGGAACCACACAGTAGTGGTTAGTGATGATGGCCAGTCCCTTGCTTTTGGCTGGAATAAGTTCGGGCAGTTGGGCTCAGGTTCAGCCAAAAACGGTATGAATAATTGTATCTACTTCTGCTTGTGTCTTACCGTTCTAATGGTATGAAATTGTCTATCTTACAGGCTTTGTTTCTGTAGAAGTTGAATCGTCGCCTCTTCCCTGTCTTGTGTCTGATGAGGTCACAAACGTTGCCTGCGGGGCTGACTTCACAGTGTGGTTATCATCTACTGAAGGAGCCTCTATACTGTATGGTTTCTTACTTTTTTTCTAGTTTTTTTATCTCGTCTATGATGACTTGCTCAATTTCAGAGTGTGTGTTTGTTTGTAGGACTGCCGGCCTCCCACAGTATGGTCAACTTGGTCATGGAACTGACAATGAGGTAACTTATTCTAAGCTAGTTATCTGCGCATGATCTTGTACTGATGCTTTTTCGACTCGTCATATTTTCATGATTGGAAGTCTTAGGAGGACAGATCACTTTGTGTTTATTCTAAAACTTCCTATTCAGTTTTGAGCTCTTGTATCTTCTTGTGTTAAGGAGACTTTGCTACGAATCATCTAGTTACTTAAGTCTCTCTGAATTAACTTGGTGAATAGATTACGTTTAGATGTCCCTATCTTTAACTTTAACTTTAAACCAGGTTACATTGTTTCTGTGCTTCTTCAGTTCAACATGAAGGATAGCTCAGTTAGACTTGCCTACGAAGCTCAGCCACGTCCTAAAGCCATAGCCTCTCTTGCAGGGGAAACAATTGTCAAAGTTGCATGTGGAACAAATCATACTGGTAGAGATCAGATTTCTTTTATCTTTGCCATTCAAGAAAGCTAATTAGTCATTTCTAATATGTTAAATTTTCTCTTGATCAGTGGCTGTAGATAAGAATGGGTTTGTTTACACGTAAGTAGCTTCTCTATTCGAAATTCCGACTACTTAAACATCTGCTCCTTCAGTATATATGTCTGATACATCGGTTTTTTAAATCTTAAACATGTTGCAGATGGGGCTTTGGTGGATATGGAAGGTTGGTACTAGCCTATTTTTGAGTTTTACACTGTATCATTTTAGAGACTAGCATGAGATATTGGTTTTCATTTCAGGCTTGGACATAGAGAGCAGAAAGATGAGTGGGCTCCTCGCCGTATTGATGTTTTTCAGAGGAATAACGTTTTGCCTCCCAATGCCATTGTTTCTGCTGGCTCTGCAAACTCCGCTTGTACCGCTGGCAAGTGACTTTAATCTGAACTGTCTTTGCCCTTGTTAGGCTTATGTTCCTATATTTAAAAGAATTTGAAACTTGTCTGATTTTTCAGGTGGAGGACAGTTATATATGTGGGGAAAGATAAAGAATAACGGTGATGATTGGATGTACCCTAAACCTATGATGGATTTAAGGTTCGTCTTTTCATATGCCTAGTCAGTTCCACTAATTGTAAGTAGCTTCTGATGATAAATATAACATTATTTTTGCCTTTGGCTTTCGGTTGCAGTGGTTGGAACTTGCGTTGGATGGATTCGGGAAGCATGCATCATTTTGTTGGTGCCGATAGTTCTTGCATAAGTTGGGGTCATGCTCAGTATGGAGAACTTGGTTATGGCCCCAATGGTCAAAAGTATGCCACACCATAACTTTTAATTTAAAAATTACATAGAGTATATCATTATAAACCCTGCTTTCTCGTCTCAGATCCTCTGCAGCGCCTAAAAAAGTGGATACACTCGAGGGAATGCATGTAATGGGGTGAGTTCTTTAGTCCTTCCGTCAGAGGTAAACTGGAAAGTTTTCTAAATTCCTTGTGTATGTTTTCTACAGTGTGGCGTGCGGTTTTTGCCATTCGATGGTCATAGTTGACAGAGCAGATATCGCTGATCGACTTGAGCAGGTAACAAAAAGCAAGAGAGCCAATTCTTTTTCATTTGAGCCCTCAATGGAAAGCACAAGATTATATTTTTCTTCAAGGTTTTGTATTTCCTCATCTGTTTCCTTACGCGATTTATTCTGTCTGCAGCTCGAGATCTACGACGGGAATGGGTCATTAGAAGGTATAATCACATTAATATTAATCCCCTACAGAGTGTGTACATTTCTTGATGTATCTGATTGTTTTGAGCAGAGAGTGTAGAAGAAGTCAAGGAAGAGCCTTTGGCACCAAAGCAACAAACTGCCAAAAGGGGTCCTTCTAAAAAGAGGAAAGCATCAAAAGCTTCTTCTGATTCTGAACAAGACAGTGATGAAGATAACAGCGATAAGGAGAAGGAACCTCAAGGTAGTGACGCTGACAGTGACTACAGTGAAGATGGAGAAGAAGCCAGTGGCAAGAAACAGAGCGCTCGTGGTAGAGGCCGTGGCCGTGGAGGACGTGGACGCGGCGGCCGCACCAGTAACGGAAAGGCTCCGCCCGTGAAGACCGGTGGAAGAAGAGGAAGGCCACGTAAGTCATAAAACTACTCTGACTCTGAACTTCGATGTGGTTTCTTTTTAACAGTTTTCGTTTCTTTCTTCACACAATGAGAGACTCAAAATCACTTTTTATTTTTATTTTATTGAACATTTGTTTAAGCATAATTCCTTGGGGAATTATTTATCGGCCTATGTATTTTAGTGTAAACCACATCGAATGATTCATCTATAGAGATAACACTTTCGATATTCAGAATTCAGATTTTTTCAGGAAAAGAAAAAACTGGTACTGTTTTGTCCTCGACTGATTTGTAATGGCATGTAGCATGTGTTTTGCTTTTTGTCTGAAGCATGTGTATTTTTGTAATTATTATGTTTAAGCCTAAAATTCATAATCCGCTCTTATAATTTGTTATTTACTCGAATATTAGTAATAATTAAAGTTATAGTTTTGAACTACTTGATGTGGTCAAAATGTCAGGATTATTTCTGTCGGTGAATGCGACAAACACAGTAAATGAGTTTGCACGATTGAGAAATTTGACTTAAGATGGAAGCAATTAGTGATGCTTCTTCTGATTTGTAATATTAATATAATCTTACTTTAGGTTTGGTCTTAGGATTAATCATATTAGTTAAGGTCGTGAAAGGTTTGTTTCATCTTCACACGCAATCCCTGAGTTTATCGCTCAAACTTTCTAACATTTTCCATGAATTAACCCACGTTTGGCTTTTAGTTGCCGACTACGGCTTCGTTTGTTCGCGTCTTCGTCTGCATTTAGTATTTGCATTAACATATTGCAAAAGTACTAAAAACAGTGGTATAAAAAGAAAAGAAATTTGCGTGGATGTGAAAAAAAAAAATCGTGTAGATGTAACAATGAGCTAACTTAATATGTTAACAGTTAACACTGGTTTATAAAATTATAAGAGTGAACACCTGAGTCAAACTTTCTGTACATACATATTTTTGGTTTTAATGGTCATTACATTTAAATATTTTACTATTGTCCATAACTATCAACTCTAGTCTCCAATAGTGTACTTTTTACTCAACTCAAGTACAATTATTATCAATCTTGTGTATAGCATACACTATTCACTAGAAATTGAACATACTTGACTCATTTTTATAACGAAAATAATCTCTGAGAGCAGATCAGGCAGTCACTATATATGATTCTATCACAACGTTGGAATAATAATTCACTATCAATTTCACAGAGGCCCACAACTTTCCCATTGTTACTTTTGTCGTAATGCTACAAAACAAACAAATACATATGCTGCCTAGCTGGCAGTACTTTGGATATGACACGTGGCATAGAATGTAGAAGATGCATATATTACAATGAGTAGTGGTTAGGACTTTGATCAGTTGGTAACAGAGAGATACCCCACACCTTCCATTTCCTCTTTAAGCCACGGCTTTTTTTTTCCTCTTGGGCTGGCCTACTTTGGGCCCACAAAGCCCATCACTTCTACTTTCCAATTTTCTAGATTTTTTTGTTACAAATTAAATATAAATAATAATAATATTTTTTTATAGAAAAACTCATTTAGAAATATGGAAATTGTAACACGTTAAATAATTTACCTGCCAAGGTAGGAATACTACGATGACTAATTGGAAAAGCTTTAAGAAACAACCATTTTCTTTAGTCTTATACGTTTTACTTACAAAAGTTTTATCTATCATTGTCACTATTGCTTACACTGCAAAGAATAGATTTATCAACATATTTACGTCTTTAGCCAAATTAGGTTCTAAACAATTAGTAATGAATTAATAAACAAAGTTAATAAAACCCCACATAAAAGAAAAAAAGTTAAAAAACAAACCCCAAAGCGATCAGAGAGAAAGAAAAAAAACAGGTACACAAAAGAAAGACATGATGCACATGACAGTCACATGCGTCTTATTATTATAGGTGAACCAAAATGATCGAGTTGCTATAATTGAATAATCCCCCACTCATTCATAATTCATTATTTCAATCAATCCAACCATTATTTTAGATATCCGGCAAAAAAAGAGACAAAACAAACAAAATTTTGTTGTCACTGATATAGTAATGCATGAATATTTTTTTAAACCCATATGTATGAATACAAAAGCATCTATCTGAATTTGTTACTTATAACTATATTGTAATGAATACTAAATACTTAGTATTTAATAGTATTTTTTTTAAAAAAGAAAGAAAAGAAGAAGAAGAATAAGAAAATGTCACGAGAGAGATCTGACAGTGACAGCGTTATTTCGCTTTAATTGGCACCTCAACGGACAGAAGAGAAACACTGGCGGATTCCAAATACGCGACTTAACCGTATTTTAATGCCTTCCCTTTGAGTTCCGTTTGCTTTTGCTCCAATTTCCAACGACACTCCTCTCTCTGTCTTTGTTTATTTACTGATCCAACACCTCCTCACAAGAAGATAAAACGGTCGCCATGGGAAGATCTCCAGCTTCTTCTTGTCTCCGCATCATCGCTTGCGCCGGCGCTGATGATGCCGCCGAACCTACCTCCCAAGAGGTTTGACATTTTCTTCTCTATTCAATTGCTGTTTCGGATTCGTCTCTTCACTTACTTGTTTACTGAAGGAGTTGCTAATTTAAGATCTGAGTGTTTATTAGTATATGTTAAAATCCAATTTCGTAGATCTTCTTTTTTTTTGCTTCCGTCAGTGTCTGGTCGGATTTTGGCAATTACTGAGTTTCTAGTTTTGTCCAATTAGGGTTTTAATTTTTGTTAAATTGTTTGTTCTTCATTATTCGTTTAGTTGGAATTACTTTTTGTCTAGCTTGTTCACAAGATCTTTTACTCGTTTAATGGTGTTTGTGTCTTTAGCCTTTTTTATTAGGAGGTGTGGATTAAGCACTTAAGGTTTGGTGGATAAATTTTGTTTTTGGATGTAGAACAAGAGCTCTGGTGACAAACGTGGATGGAGTTTCCGGAAGAAATCCGGGAAGCAACGAGGGTTGATTACTAGTGTAGTCTCTGAAACTACTCCTGCTTCCAGGACTAGAGAAACTCTTGAATCTGCTCTCCTTAAGTCTCCATCTCCTGACAATAACAATGTTTCTGAAAAGCAGCAGCAGCCATTCTCTCTTGATGAGAAGAAGACCCAATTACCTGTTGTTACCTATGTGGCTGAACCTGTGGATGAGAAAAAAACCCACTCTGTTGAGGTCAAAACGGAATTGTCTGTGCAGGAACAGGTCGACCACAAAACTGAGCTGCCCCCTGTTCTTGTGGAATCAAAAGGGACTGAAACCGAGGAGGATGATTTTAGTGGAAAAGAATTGCAAGGACCAAATGCTACCGATGCATCTGTGATAGAGAAAGACATTACCTCTGAGGTTGAAATTGGTAGTGAGGTTGAAATTGGTAGTAAGGCTGAAAACGCTAGTAAGATTGAAGAGGAAGAATCTGAGACCGATGATGTAATCATAATCAGAAAAGAAAGTGATGAAAAAGTTGATGAGAAGCTGGATGAGTCTGTTATCGTTGTCATCCAAACTGCTATACGTGGATTTTTGGTATTTTATTTTTTCCTTTATGCTCATGTCTCTTCTTTATTATTGAGGATGTGAAGAAACTTTCCTCAACTTTATATACATGTTAGATGTAAACATTTTCCAACCTGTTGCTGAGGAAAGATCCGTCTTGACAACTATTCTTACCGGTGTGTTGTTAAACTGCAGGCGCGAAGAGAACTTTTGAGGCGCAAGAAAGTTGTTAAACTTCAAGCTGCAGTCCGTGGCCATCTGGTTAGGAGCCAGGCCATGGGATCACTGCGTTGTGTCCAAGCTATTGTCAAGATGCAGGCGATGGTCCGTGCTCGTCATTCCACAAAAGATGGTAGCCGGGTTTCAGCAATCTCGGTAAGGTTTTGAGATGGCTGAATTATGTTTCAGTACTATCTTGTTTTCCCTATAAAATCTGTGGACTGATACTGTTTCTTGTTCAGGATAAGGCGGAAACAAATGCAGCCGCACAAAAACTTCTTGAAAACAAGTTTGCTAAGCATGTATGTTTCAAATTTGATTATAGTGCATTACCGTTTGCTATTTGAGGTATTTATTGTGATAGCTATACTCAATTTCTTGTTATACTCATTTTCTTGCATATTTGGTTTATAGCTAATGGAGTCAACTCCGAAGACAAAACCTATCACCATTAAATGTGATCCAACAAAACCTAGTTCGGCTTGGAGCTGGTTGGAGAGGTGGATGTCTGTTCCAGAACCTAAGAAGACTTTAAAAGCAGATTTGGCAACGGAAGAGCAACAGTTGGAAGAAACACAGAATGTCAAAGTATCACCTCAAGTTGACTCTGTGAACTCTGACTCAACGGTAGGGACCAAAACTGAAACTGGGGTTTCAAGCTATGAAGCAAGTAAGCCAGAAACTCAGCATGTGGAGCTATCTGAGACAGAAAAAATGAGCCAATATGATTCCCCAGAAGCATCAGCGGAGGTTAATCATGACTTGATCCAGTCTAAGGAGCCAGATTCTTTGCTCGAAGAGCCTGAATATGTGGATGAACAGCCTAAACATTCTTTGAAGCGTAAGTCAAGCAATCCTTCTTTCATTGCCGCGCAGTCGAAGTTTGAGGAACTAACTTCATCTACTGGTTCAAACAAAGCGATGACAGTGTCTTCTAAAGATGGTGTTTTGGGTGAAGAAGGTAAAACAGATATAGATCGATCTGAGGCTGACTCTGCAATCACTAAAAAGGATAACACTGTGGAAGATGTTGCAATCACTAAAAAGGATAACACTGTGGAAGATGTTGCTCTAGCTGAGCTCAGTGGATCTGAGTGTGGCACTGAACTCTCTGTAACCTCTTCTCTTGACACACTTGACAAGAAGTCAGACTTTGATAGTGCAGAGCCCAAGGTTGAAGCTAAGCTTTTAGAGAATGACACTATCAAAACAGACCAAGCAGAGTTGATAGAAATTGATGTTAAAGATGAAACTCCATTAGGTACTGTAGAGAACCCTAAGGAGAAAGTTGAAAATGTTAAGGATGAAGTTGAAATTTCAGCGACAAAGCATGAATCGGTTCTCAGTACACCAGATTCCAAAAAAAGACAGGCAGAAGATGAGTCAGGGCCTCAAGCTTCCCCGTTATCTGAGGGAGCCTTAACTCCGATGACAATCAGTGAATCTCTGGCAACACCCGCAAGCCAAGCATCTTCTTCAGTCAAAGCAAGAAAGGGGAAATCTGAAAAGAGTGGTTCGAGCCAAAAGAGGAAAGTTAGCAAGAAAATAACATCAACCCCGAAACAGGAAACTGGTACCGGTGAGGCTACAGAACAAGAAGAAGGGAAAGAACAGAAAAGCGGGAGAAGAAATTCCTTTGGTTATGATCAAGAAGCAAGAGAAAGCAGCGGAGGCAAGAACTCTCTTCCTCGGTTCATGCAGCCAACACAGTCGGCGAAAGCCAAGGTTCAAGAACATAACTCACCAAGATCAAGCCCTGATCTTCAAGAAAGAGACGTTGTTTCTGTCAAGAAGAGACATTCATTGCCTGGTGTTACTAATGGGAAACAAGGTTCTTCTCCTAGAATCCAACGGTCTGCGTCTCAAGCACAACCAGGAACAAAGGGTAACCAATCTCATCCTATAGTTTTTCTCTGCAATCACTCCTCGCATTTTGATCTTTTTTAAAAATGCTGAAAAATGTTTGATTTTGGCTTTGCTTTTTACAGATAGAAAATGGCAGAGGTGAAAGCCGACCCGAGTGCGACAGAGATCGGAAAAGACAAAAATCTTAGGAGACTTTCGATGATTTGCAATATTTGATTATTGATATGTTTTTTCAGACAATCCTTAACTCTAGTTTCAGACAACCAAAGTGACACAAGTGCAGAAGAAGAACGGAGAGTGGAGGATAGTCTCTTGTATAGAGGATCGTTTTATTTTCTTGCTTCTTTATAAAAAGATTGTTTGATTTTTGTGGCTAAGGGATTATTTGGTTTGGTGTTGTTTTTTCCGGACATGACCTCCTCAACTGAAAGTGAAGTTTGTCGTGAAAAAATGGTCTATTACTTCATTTAAAAGTCGTGTAATAATATCTTGGTTATTGTTTTATTTTTCAGCTAAAAATTATCCTTGTGCTCTACAACTTTTTGAACGGCATACAAAAGAACATGATTTGAAGTTAAAAAGCTGGACTAATTTATAACTTCAAACAAAAAAAAACGATCGGTGTTTAAAAAAAAAAAAAACAAAAAAAAACAAAAAAAACGATCTAAACCTGCAGCAGTGTAAGCTGAATGGCAAAAACTAAGTAATAAATACATACTCTAATTATCATTATCTCCTAATTTGACTCATACTTAATTCATCTCAACCGTAAATCTTACATATGTTTTCAAAGTCTAAACTTCAATCAAATTTGACGTACTAAATAAGCAGTTAGTTGCCAGAAAGAACAAAAAAAGGCTCGTGGGATTGCGGATGATAACTATGAGTCAATGAAATTGGCTGCTACCGACTTCGTTTTCTAAAAACTAATTATTAATGGGGTCTTTATGGAAATATACTAAAGTGATGGATTTATTTAGAAAAATGCAAAACATTGAGGGGGCACGTATGTGAAGACACGTGTATATTAGACGGAGGAAAGAAAAAAATCTGAGGACAGATAAAATGACGATGGTGACCAGAAGAAAAACCACCCAGAGGATCTAGGGCTTCACATCGCTTCAATCTCTCTCAATTCCTCTATTCTATTGCTTCCGACGGATTTTAGCATGCAGATTCATACATCCATCATCTTTTCTTCTTAAATCCTCCATCTTCGATGTTTTCCTAGGGTTTCTCGACAACTTTGGATGATGATGATGATTGGTTCAATCTAAAGAGTATGCTGGCTTGATTAAACTATTGGGATTTTAAAGGCAATTTGGACCCTTTTTTTGAATCAATTCTCCTGGAGACAAAAGAATTTATTTTTTTAGATTGAAAAAAGAAGTGAGTTTGTGTAAACTATGAAAGGATTGCACAAAAGGGTATCGTGGCCACCAGATTTTAAACTTTGTCAGGTAAAATGACATATCAGTTCTTTTGGATCGAAGCTTTGGTGGAATTTGATTGATGTTTGTTTTAGCTACCTCTCTCTCTATCTTCCTTAAATTGCCTGATTGCAAATGATACAATGACTGTAACTTCAAGAAAATGTATTAGTGATGCTGAATCGCTTATGCTCTTTATGATTGATGTTTGATTACTTTTGTTCTATGATTCAACTGGTTTTGTGTTCCTTAATGCCCCTTTAAGATGTTTTAATTTGATAACACTGGAATGATCTTTGCTTGGTCATGATTTGAGGAGCATGAGACTTTGATTGTTTATAGTGTATATCTGTGCTCTGTTTTTTTAAATTTATATTTGCTTGCAACTTTATTAGTTCTTCGGAATACGTGTGGAACCATGGAGACAAACATGCCAATCAGTTATCTCGAGCTTTTGGAGTACATAAAAACTCTGCTCTTTTGTTTTTTCTATCTTCATATTTGCATCATAGTCTAAAATCTAAAATTGTTTTGCCCATTTTTTACTTCTTTGGATAAGGGGCTAATCCTGTCCAGTTTCATCGTGGGATGGTCAGCCTTAAACATCTTACTCATGAGATGGATGTAGTCAAGTAGTTCAGTGGTGAGGTATGCAAGCGAACCAACCAAGAAAAATTTTCAACAAAGTATTTGGCATGGTGAAACGTTATACATTTACTCACTTTCGAAATGCTGTCATTTGCAACCTGTTTGCTGATGGAAAATACTTTGGTAAGATAGCTTGGAGATGGATTCGCTGTCCTGCTAAGCTACTTATTGGGAGGACAGAGGAGGATGCTACAGAGAGAAATATTACTAGTCTCCAAATTGTTTCATGTATACATGGTTTGGAAAGTAGTTGATTAGTCAGGTTGTTCTAGATTATTGAGGTCCTCGTCTTATACTTTATTGATTGTTTCTTTCGTTAAAAAAGCTTTTCAAACAACCAGAATTGTTGTAATATGTTAATGCCGAGAAGTCCAGCTTTCTTTGGATTGTATGTTTGAGATAACTGGTCCAATGTTAAATATGCATGTTTAATATATATTCATATTTTTGTGTGTAGAGATTCCTGTTTGATGTCTACATGAGAATCTAACTAGCGTGATTTGGTCAAGATTTATTAAGGTTCTTGTGTACATGTCAATTGACAATGTGTTTCCCATGTTGAGCAGGTACGGCTGTTCATATCAGAGGATTCACCTTCACAAGTTGGATCAGACTCTCAAGATCACCTGCAAGCAAAGTCATCATGGGCTTCACATCCGAACGATGATAATCTGCCACCTGGTTTTGGTGGACCTCTTTCTGCAAATGAGTCACAGATTAAGTTATCAGACATCCCAGTAATTAAGTGGAAATGCTCTGTCCGGGTGAGCTCTCTGATCACACTCTTTAGGCCTTTTTCTTAGTTAGTTTCAATGGTCCTTTAAATTGGATAAGGGTATGAGTCACATGTAGTAAATAGGGTGGTACGGTGCTCTTGGCTAGGTTACTCATGTAGGGTTGTATATCTTGTTAACTAGTTGAGCNGGGGGGGGGGGGGGGGGGGTGTGGTACTGACGATATACTGTATATATGGTGATGAGTTATGTTCAACCTGGAATAACATGTGCTCTTGCAGATTTTGCTAGATGAGGAATGGAGAGTGGTTGCAGGGGACGAAAGCAAAGAAGTGGAGGCGCAAAATCAGAGGGAACTGAGAGTTCTTGAAGCATTCTATCCTGGCGCAGCATCTATTCCTCCAAAGTCCGAATCTATCCCCTACAGATTCTTCCAGCTCATACATTTGTATATCCTTTTTAAAATTTTTTGACTTGGGTCTTTTCTTGAACTCAAATCTGCAGCCCTTCGGTGCCAGCTGATGTTGAAAACTCACATTATGATGATCAGCAAACCACTGTCATACCGATTCTACCTGTAGAAGATGATGACATGACGATGGATTCGGCATCTGATTTCCCAACCCAATCTGGCGTGGATGCGGGAACAGAGCCATCAGTAACCGTTGAGAACACATCCACTTCTTCAACCCTCCCTGCAGGGTCAGAAATAATGGCTGCATTATCTGCAATCTCAAACAGCAAAGAGCAAGGCAGCAGCATGATCGACCAAGATTTACTTATTAAAATCCTAAGCAACCCTAAGTTGGTCGAGAATCTTGTTGCAAATTGTGGCAGTGCAGGTTCGGTCTCCTCCAACGCAAGTAGCCTCTACCCATCTTCAACACATGAAGCCAATGGAGTAGCCACAGCACCTGCCTGCTCAAATGGACAATTTTACCCTCAGCCAACTGTAACACAAATTCCTCCCATGGTGTATCCTCCTCCAGCTCCTTCAGACCAGCCTAACTATGGAGCACCACCAGCAAGAGATGCTAGTTATTACAAGAACCTGATTCAGCAACATGGCGGGGAAAGACAAGAACCGCCGCCAGTTCAACATCTCGGTTATCGTTACAACCTCCAACCTGGAGGAGGTCCTAACCCTGAGATGGTAAATAGCAATAATAATAATCAGAGGCCAAGGGATTCAAAACCCAAGATAATGAAGCCTTGCATGTACTTCAACAGCACGAGGGGTTGTCGCCATGGAGCCAACTGTTTATACCAGCACGATGTTACACCTTACCAGCCGAGGAATCTAAACAATGGTAATATCAACAGTTCTGAGATGCAGAGTGCAAAAAGAATGAGATTTGACAGAGACTGATGCAGAATTAGCATACCACACATGCTCTTGCCTCTTGGTGTGAGAGCTTGTTGTTAGCAGCAGAGCAATTTTTTATCTTTTCTCTTTCCTGGCTTTGCTGCTATATAAGTTTTATTTACTTTTGAAATCATTTCTTGGTTCTTTGCCATAAATGTAGAATTAATCAGCGAGTTTTTTTTACTCACCATCACAGTAGCAATTATATACTATCCCTAGTTTTCTTGAGATGATTTTCGACTCACTTATCTTTATCATTGTGCTGGAAACAGAGTAAAAGCTTCCCCACATTGACATCTTGATCTAAAAGATTTATCTTCTGTTAAAACAACAATGAACGGAATAATTGTTTGCTTTTTGATTTCAGATTCTCTCAACTAGTGATTCATTCATCACTCTACTAGATAATATGAAAATAGTTTCAGGTTTCAAATCGGAACAACACATCAAACGCTTACAACAAGATGGTTCTCCTCTACCAGTTCGAGAAAAGAACAGTTTCTTTCTCTTTTCTTTTTTCTTACAAATCAGCAGGAGATCATTTTTTTATATTGCTACATTTATGAAACAGAAGTCTTGATATCGTTAATGCCTGCGCTGTTCAAAAGCTTCATCCCTTCTTCACTCATCTGCTGGACCTCTGTTGGAGACAGTATCCTTATGCATCTTACGCATCCCACAAACTCTCTGCACCAGTTTATGTAGTTATGTAAGGAAAAATATTGTAATACAGAAAGTGAGGTGAAGTTAATGTGTTCATAGGACACTGAGAGAGAGACTTACTCCCATGGATCATCTCCTACAAGCAGAACATCACTCTCATAATCAACATATACGAGCTTCCAACCCGAGCTTTGCGGGTGAGTGAGTAGTCCTTCCAATCCAAACATGCATTCGATTGCAGATTTTAGCTCCTCGTAGTCTTTAAAGCTTGTGACATCGATTGACCTCCCAACTGACCCGGTTTTTTGAACCTGCCAGATCATAACATCCCCAAAACCAAAGTTTCATGTCAGATTGGAACACTAGAAAATGTAAGCTTTGTGAAATGATGAGAGATAATCTTTTTTACCTTAGTGTAGGTTCGGACTCGGGGTGTTGCAATTTTCTGCCATGATGAGCCTTTACTGTTTTGCAGAAGACTACTATCATCAAAATCAACATTGCTTGAAGATGTACCAGTTCCTCCAGAATTATCGGGAAAATCTTGGCGAGAGAAGGCCTGTGAGTCTGCAAAGCTAGCTGATGTGATCTGCGACTGGACATCTTGAGCGAAGCTAGAGTTGTTGTTTCCAACCAAACAAGTAGAAGGATGGTTCTGGAAATCGGTTTCTTTGATGGCACAGAAGTCATCAAGAACTGTGCTTGAGAGTGGGGGATCTAGAATGTTGCTGGTTGTGCTGTTACTCATACACATATTCTGACTAGCATAAAGGTCCTGCTGCATCAAGGGACTGAACTGGTCAAACTTGAGACCGTTCAACTGATTGTCCCACACATCGTGAAACAGCGATGAGTTTGTTGAATCCGGTAACACAACAGCTGGAGAATCCTGGGAGGATAGCATGAATGGTTGCTTGTATGATCCGGCAAGAGACTGGAAGGAAGAGACCTGTGATGTCAGCTCATCAGTTTCCAGGAAAGAGAATCCATTTATTGGATCAGACTGTGGTGGGTAAATCTGTTGACTAATGTCAAGACATGGATCAGCTTGTACAGGAGACAAAGAACCCTGCTTCTGGATTGGCTGAGTAACTTTTTCCTCATTACACACAGTGGCTGTTGTCACCTGGCTCGCTTGTTCCATTGACTGCTCAAGTCCATGCTGGACTCTTCCAGAGCTACAACCAGAAAGTGTCGAATTCTCAGGTTTGGCAGGAGCACTCATACTCTGTGACAAATCCTGTTCATGGCCACTCGCATTAGAAACAGATGGGTTCACTGTTAGCTTGTTTTCTAGCTGAACCATCTCAGATTTCTGGTTCATCATCATGGGTTGCTGCATCTTCATATCTCCTAGCAAACCTCCATGTCCCATTACAACATTATGCTGCATCTCAGACATGAAAGATGGTACATTTTGGTTGTTGTGAGGTCTCATCATCATTTTCATAAGCTGCTCCGAAGCCATATTAGGGAAAGATGCATAAGGCATAATCCCGTTCGCTGAATCAGGAACACGGATAAGAGGCCGTTTTATCAAGCTACCCCATTCAGTTTCACCTGCTGCCAATATTATAACAATGATTTGAGGCTGCAAATCTCATAGTAAAGATCACTCAAATATCACAGTATAGATCACTAAAGACACTTTTTAACTTACCAAAGTAAGATGGATGGAGCTGACGTTTGAGTCCTGAGGTCAGAGAAGGAAAAATGAAGAGACTTTCAGGTGTTTCGATATCCCATGGACTGACCCGAGTAGGCTTATCGTTACACCCAGGCTCATCCCATTCTACCTGAAGGTTACGCCACTTAGAACCAGGCCATCTCAACGGATCCAGATCGCTGATTCCAACAATGGTTCCCATGTACCTATATACACAAACCAAGTAATGTACAAGTGAACAACCAAATTTGATCAATAAAAAGGAAAAGATTGTAGTTAATGGATAAGTTACCTTCGTTTCCCGGAATCTTCAGTTTCAAACATCATTCCAAACCTCATACCAACAGAAAGCTGAGACCCGCATATAGCCTTGCGATACTTAGCAAGAGGAATCACAAACTCTGCTGGGCAAGCTCTGAAACAAGCACCATAAGTTATGTTAGAACTAAGAAAACATTTTATTGAGGGTTAAAGAAGCTTCTGAGCTAACCTTGGATTATAGAATATCAAGAAAGGAGTGCGGTTTGCAGTTGCATGAGAAGCAGCAGCAAGAACACCGATGTGCATACTATCCGCTGAGAGAACTGATGAAGGAAGTGCTGTTTGTTGGCGATTTGCTCGCCTCACACCAACCATCAGTTGCGACTTCTCATCCCTTTTGACAATTCAAAGGACGTATAACAATCAGATGTTGTGCAAAACTAAAAAGTGACTCAGTGACCAATTGCATTTAAAGATTTTTCACCTTATGAACAAAACTGAATCCCCAGCTCTCAATCTTTTTGAGCCAACGAACAAACTCCATCCTGTTGTTAGGAGATGTCTCTTTGGTTGACCTGAGAATGCAAGCAAGAACCGTGATCAATACCATCTGAATCTAATCATAAAGAGTGAATCTGTTGGTTTTACCTCGATAGATATGACGAAACGTCCAAGTATTTTCATGCAGATCTCGAACTACAAGCTCTTGCGTTGGAGGCTGTGCTGTGTAGTCCTGTAATGTATTATACATAATATAAGCAGCAATTTGAAGAAAAGGAACATATGTTCTTTTTACAGAGGAAAAGGTAGACTCACCAATGGTGGAAATAGTTTCTCCGCAGCTCTTCGTGGCACGGAAAAACCACCATGTGTGCTAGTGTCACTTGCAGTAAGTGTTTTGCAGAAAAACTCAGTCGGGTGCTTACTTCTACTCATTAGCCCAAAGTCTGGTACAGGGAACACATCTCTCTCCTGTTGCACAAACCGTTTAAAAACTTGCAGAGTAACTAAATGAAACAAAAAGGAAGTTGCAAGAACCGAAACCTACAGAGTGAACAGGTTGAAGACTCATTTGAGCATAGATTTCGTCGCTGTCTTTGTCTGCCTATCAAAATGAAACAATCGCATCGTCAAGAGAAAATAATAGCAAAAATGGTTGCTATAAGTTTGTTTTGCTATAAGTTTGCATATAAATCAAATGAAAAAGACTGAAATGGCATACATGAAGGGTAACATTATGGACTTGACACATCAACTGGGACGGAAGATTTGGGTAATTAGGAACTTGAGTTGTTGCTGATCTTCTGGTTGAAACAGCGACCTAAATAAAAAGGTGAACAAATAAGTCAAACCTTTGAATAGAAGCTTACAAGATCTAAGAGAGCTAAAACGTGTTTGTTGTTCCTTAAGACACACAAAGTTACCTGTTCACTATGACCTTGTGAGAAGTAGTACACTAAGCTCCCAACTTGAGGGAGACAAACCAAAGGGCCTGCACAAGCGTGCCATAGCTCCGAGTTTATCACTGGCTTTCTTGTTCCTGAACATGTTCAGGGGGAAGGTTAGAAGATTTTAATATGTCATTGGCGTTAACTATGAAACATTTATCTCTGTTGATTCGAATTTTCAACAGATTAAGAAGAAAAAGGTGAGACCTTTTGTGTATGTTTCTTACTTAGTTACAAAAATAAACCCAATAAAGAAACTGTTGCGAGGGAATTTCTCAAAATGGAAATCTCAAGGAAGAAAGAAGATGAAAACCTGACTGATCCTTCAACAGCTTCATCTCTTCAAGCAGAGTAGATTGAGATGATGTTGTTGTTGTTGTTGTTCCTCCATTAACCAAACCACTTGTTTTCATCTTGTCCTCAACACAAGCCAACGAAGCCATCGTGTAGAGATTTCAAAAAGTGTTGTGATTTGTGTCTCCCACACTCAACACTAGGCTTTAGCAAGACTTCAGATTATTTTTTTCTTTACAAAGTCTTCATTTTTTTTTTTTAAACCCAAGAGGAGACAAAAGAGGCCTATTGAGCAAACAGGCTACAAGATAAATCCAGAAAAACCAGAAGAATTAAAGACAAGGCCATTTCATGGAATCTGGTTTTTTTTGGTTAAGAAAACTCCAAATTCGAAGGACAAAGCCCTTACACATGACAAAAACAGAACGGAAGAGAGTGGGAGAGATTAAAGAACATACAAAAAGGGACTACACACAGACAAGCATGTCTCTCTTGTGGGGCTCTTGCCTCTCTCTTTATCTCTCTCCTCTCTTCTTTTTTCTCAGACCAAATTCGACCCTTCAATGAAGAAGAGAAACCAAAGGTGCCATCATGAAACAACAACAGTTTCTTTCTTACTTTCTTTGTTTCCGGATGCAAACAAGAAGAAGAAGGAATTGAGAGAGAGACAAAAGCTTTTAAGAAAAAAACTTAGCTTTTTGTTAATCTCTATGAAAAAGCCCACATTTTTCTTCTCTCTCTAGATGTATATAAGCGTGTATGAATGTATAAGCTTTTTTTTATTTATTTGCTTGGAAATGGGAAAGAGTGTGCATGCTCTTATCCTGCGCTTAAACTTTCTGTATATGGCGATGCCGTTGCAGCTTTAGACTCTCCAAACGAATAAATATATTATACTCCATTGTTTCCCCATTAATTATATAGATTTTTTGGTATTGAATTTAAAATATATGTGTATGTATATTAATTAATGTTACAACAGTTTACGTCAAAATTTAATAAAGTAGAGTAAGCACACGTAATCTCTGATAGTACGCACAGAAACGTAGTTGAATGTACAAGTACTTTCAATGCTTATGTTATAAGCCAGATAATAAAGCTTTAAATTAAGTACCATCCATGAGTGACTATATTTATATTTACATAATTTAGTATCATTGTTCTTGTAAGAGTGTCCTACTTTTTCATGAACTTTGGTTGATTTTGTAACCGGGGAAAATATAAATGTTTTTGATTATGGCAAAAATTAGAATTGATTTAACTTTCTGGCAAAGGAGGTTACTTTCTTTTCTCGCTGCAATAATATATACTTTTTCCAAAACGTTTTTCTTTTCCTGCTGAGATTTCGAAAAAGGGTTGTGAGTGGTAAGACTTTGGGAGATCTATGGAAGGTGCGTATCATGTCAAAGAAAGAAAAAAATAATGGAAGGTGCGTATGATAGGAGAGAATGTCAAAGTGGCGTATATTAGCACCAAGCCTAAGAGATTTACGGTAGGAAGTTACCTTTTGCGCCGGTGTTCTTTTTCCTTTCCAAGTTAAGACTCAAAAAAATTGTTTTCTTTCTTTGCTTAGAAATAGTTGTTTCAATTTTTAATCTTAAAAATTGTTAGTAGGATTATATTGTTTACATATATTAAGATCCCTCCAAATAGATTGAAAGGACTCTAGTTTATGATTCTTGCATTTGTATTGAAATGGACCTGTGTAAATATTTTTATTTTACTTCTTATCAACAAAAAAATGGGAATATCTTGGTTCTGTACACATGTCAACATACTAGGTCTCATTAATATCTAATACTCCTAATTACACATGTGTAATTTGTACACCATATATCTTTAGACTTTTTTAGTCACATACACATCTTTAGTTTGACCTTTCCATCGTTTTCTTGCGACGAAATAATTGACATGCAGTCACTGTATTATTATATGATATGAAACCAATGAAACCATATCACTTTCCATGTCATTACTTAAATTTGATATATACAAAATCGCTTTCCTTCATGTAATTTAATCGTAGACATAATAAAAACTGAGCATGTTTAATTTTCGGATTAGTACATATTACATAATACTAGAGAGAAATAATCAAACTTATATGAATCCTTAATTAGATAACATATGTACCTATTCTAATACTCATTCTCACTATAAGAAACTCTCCAATCAAATGTGCGGAGTTTGTGGATGGCAACAGATTATGACGAACAGTTAAATGATATTATAAGGTCTGAAATATGCTTTGATCATGGGATAACTCCCATGTCCGTAGCCAAGATTGTGGTGCCATCAGCAAAATCTGTGGAACAAGAAGAAATTGTGCCATTGCGTAAAACGAGAAATAACGTCACCGCGATGAGATTTACCAAAGAGTTGATCATTATTATCACTTGTTTTCTCTTGTATCAATTGTGACAATTCCTGCCATAGTCCTAAATTTCTAACAGTTTTAAACTCCCAACATTCGAAAATGTAACCCATCCGAAGAGAAGGATAATTTTGTCCAAACAACTGTTATTATGCAAATAATCAATCGGAATATTAAACATTATTTTGTCTTACATAGGTTGGAAACTTGTAAAAAGAGAACTAGAAATCAAGGAAAAAAAAACAAAGTGAGAAGGAAAAGTGAAAAGCATTATTTGGTGCTTTTGCGTCTGAAAATTTTGACCGCTCCGGCACGCGTGAAGTGGACGGCAAATCAATGGTTGAGTAAGAGCAAAAGAGAGGGGCGTAGTTGGAGTAATCTCGATACGTGTCTTTGATATTATTATTTAATACGTAATGATTTTTGGACCGACCCGGCGCCGTTTCTACGATTCACAGTTCACATCCTTACCTTAGCTCTATCCCTCTCCTGCCAAAGTAAAAAAAGCAAGAGTGGATCCTATATTAATCCCATTAAAACACAGTTCCATATACTTACGGTCATTAGACTCTTTTTTCTAAATTATTACAAAAGTATACTTCCATATTGGTGTAATATCATAGTGGTTCAACTCTTATAAATTGTAGTAGTTGAAAAGGTTATATTTGTAGCGGTTCTTAGCAGTGACAGAAGAACAAGTAATGTAAAATGGATATAACAAGTATAACAATTGGAAAAGCAAATAAATGTAGTGGAAATAATTGAATAGAATAATCATAATTAGAAAAATAACCAGCAAAAAATGAAATAATAAAGAAATTTGAACTAAATTTTTTACTACTACTCGGAATAAAACATGAAGATATATTCAACCCGAGTTATTAAAAAAATCAGGCAGGTAATGCTTGGAGATATAAGTCCACGTCACATTCCAAATTTATGAAAATTCTATTTGATTCTTTCGCCAAGTAACCCACTCCAACTATAATATCATGCCATCTTCGTGATTATCATATTCCTAACCGTTCAAATTCTATTCTCTATTTTCTCATTCCATTTTTTCCCCTTTTTTATGTGTTTGTGAATTTTGTTATTAAAATCGATTAAACTAAAAATAAAAAGATCTGATTTCGATAAGTTTTAGTAAAGGTTCCAAGTAACTGTTTGGAGTTTATTAGGATTTGTGTCCTTTAAATAAATAGCTTTGGAGTTTGGACTAAGTATTTAATTAAGTGCCTACCTGCTAAAGCACCATAAATAAGCTCGTTTATTAATAAACAAAAAAAAATGTTTTCTCACCAATACATAAAAAAAAGGTTAATTGTCTTTTCTGCCTTTCAACAAACATCAAACGGAGTTTGCAATAATAGCCAATCTCCAGAGGACACGTGGTAGTCATCGACAACGCTTCATAACGGCATGTGCCTTCGCGCACGCATCTATGTGGATCGATGATTTTGATCGGACGGTCCATATTCAACGACGTAAGAATCGAGCCGCACGCGCTCTTGCACGCCGTTCAACGACTTCGTAATTCACACACGTCCTCTCTCAACTTCCCTAAGATCTCTCTTGACCGTCGATTTTGTATACGTGTCACTCATGCGAACGATTACTATTTTCATATCACGACGTCGTTCGTAGTCACGACCACGAGTCGCCACAAACCAGACCTAATACTTTTTTGTGTAGTTTTGATCGTCCCGTTTTCATAATAGATCTAATATCCGCTTTAATTGTAATCTGTAAAAATTAACAGTAGAATCGTTGGAAAATTTAGATACTAAAATTTATAGCAGCAGCAGCATGATACAACTGCAGAGAGAAAACTGTAGAATAAAAAATTACTGGCGATAGGACTAGTGATAATGCCGCATGTTTTCTGGCACTTGAAATTTTAAAGCTGAAAAATAGTTTTACTTTTAAAGAAATAGTTATCTGCAAATGGTTTCTGGGTTAAATTAATGTCAATATTTTATACTTTGGTTTTTTTTTACCATAACTAGTTAACGATAATCGACTATCCAAACCATTAAATGACCACAAATAGTAATAAATATAAATTTATATCTAATTGTCATATTTTACCTTATTCTTTTTTTTTTTTTTATAACTCAGGTATCTCAAGTCCAATGGATCCAGACTAGCCAACTGCGTGCGTTCCGAAGGCGGCAAGAATAGTTCCTGGAGACCGCATAACACGATTTTAAATTGTCTGCGGTAGCCATTTAAGGTGTTTGCAGCCGTGGAGATTCAAACCCGAGATTTAATTTTACCCTCAACCCGAAATCTTTACTACCACTGACCCACCTATGAGTGGTTATTTTACCTTAGTTTACCTTTCTCTCATCATGTCTATTACATCCACCGTGCATATATTTTAAAAAAAAACTTCAAAAAATTTGTCTGGATTTACTAGTCAAGTAAGAGTATCAAAAATTGATTTAGTCCCTTTAGTTAAACAAATTAAAAAACCTTGATGGTCGTATTTTTCATAGTAAATAGAAAAAATGCGATGTTGAGTTTAGACTTGGCATATGACACTAAATTAAAAAAAAATCAAACATAAAATATTTATATACAAAAAGACGAAGGAATAAAATTGGAATAAAGATGGACCCCAGAATCATAAAAGTAAAGCCAAATAATGGGAGTGACGGGACATCTCTTATGAGCTAGCTATTGGTACGTAGAGAGTAGAGCATACAGTTTTGGACCAGTGGGTCTTATTATAGAATCTATTAACATTTTTAGATTCAGGTTTAGTCAATCTATGGATATTGACCCACCCCAATTTTAATATACTAATCTTCTCTTTTGAAAACTTTACTACTTTTCATATAATAACCAAACGTTGGGTAACATTGCAAAACAACGGATGATAATTTGTGAAATAAACTGATATATTCACTAAGCTCTCAAAACTCAAATCCTTTCAATTCATCACTCAAATGATCAAATTATAGAGAAGAACATGATACGCAATTCTACTACAATGTATCAAAAATTAATGGGTAACCCTAAGTTAAATGAGAAAAGTAAGATAAAGGTTCACAAACCAAAATCTTGTAGCATGTGTATATTATATAGTTTTGTATAATTAAAAAGTTCTGAAAAAGCGATCAAGATTTTTAAAAGGAAATAAAAGGGACCAAGAAAGGGGAGCTTGTATTATTACATTGAGAATGCGTAATAATGCCAACAGGAAAAAAGAGTAAATAAATAAATCATGATAATCAGCAGGAGCGAATAGGAACAATCATAACTTATAATGCACATTCCATTTGCACATATACACACTCAACACATCAATACGCCCAATCATGATGTATAACATATACAAAATCATCACAACATAAAATCGCTACAATACGAATGCCCTCAACTTCTCTGGTTTCGGTAACTTCCAGAAGAGCGAAATGAAGTCACGTTTTCTCTAATTTAAAAATTTAAACTCGGACTCCTATTCGACCGCTCCGGTTCATATGCATTATGATTGATCAGTTAATAGAGTCGAGAGGAGGCAAAGCGAATTATGATTGTATGACACATAGATGAGTATTCAAACAGGTGAATGTAATACGAAATATACGAACGCATTTATTTGAACGTATATAATACTAACATATACGATTATCTATAAACGTACGTACCTATAAATGAAAGAGACAAGAGAGTGGGAGAGGCGTGGTGTGAGGGAAACATGGAAGCTGTGGGAGCTTTGTAGGGTTTGAAGCCGACCATTTTTTATGCATTTTGTTTTTCTTTTCGAATCGAGATATGTAAAAAGGAGAGTCCTTTTATTTTTATTTTTGTCTGTTCTGTTACTTATTCCTTCTTCTTCTTCTTCATTATTGCATTTTTCAATAAAAGCTACAATATTCCTTATCATCATATGGATAACGTCGATACGAATAATGAGACTCGGAGTTAAAGTATAGGAGTATTACATTTGAACAATTCTTAGGATTTAATATGAGAAATTAAATATCATATTGGCAATTCAAATGTATTGTAAACTAAAGACGTCACAATGGTTCAATTCTTGTATCGTTTTAATGTAAAATATAACATATATATATATATATATATAT